>JAMKCH010034720.1:0-72207 GCA_023653785.1 Ophioderma brevispina
ATTTTGAACTGCCATTTTACAGCAGATATTTTCATAAATTCATAGATTACTTTGAAGTCCTGAAGAACAGGAAATACATTTGCATTATTTTCACATCTCCTAGTAACTCGTGAAATGTGCAGTTATTTCACGTACACCAAAGTGTCTCACTCTATAGTACATACGAGTAAAAAACAGGCAAATCCTTTAGCAAAAGCGTGTTGAATCTCAACATTTAGCCCTTGCTTATTGAATTATTTTTACACTGTGACAGTAAAACAACAAAGCTTGGTTATAAAAAGTTAGCATAAAAACACTCCCTCTGCATTTTCTTTAAAAAGCAGTTCTTATTTTCTATGTTAACTCGCACCTTGCCTGTGTCATATAGCACCTTTAACTTATTTTTTACTAAAATATTAACTTCACAAGCAAGGAAAATGCATGCCTGGTCAGTAGGATTGATCGTTAACATCTTCATTTGCTGACCAATGCAGTGTCATGCTAATAAATAGATTAATTAGCACTTATTCAAATATGCAGTTGCAGAGCGACTTCTATGCATATGGTTGCAGAGCACTTAATTGCATACTTGGTTGCAGCATATGGTACGTTCTTGGATCACATGTAGATATCTCGGATTTGGTTGAGGTCATACATGTACATCTGCATTGTGTATAATCTGTAAGAAATATAAATACATACCTTAATTAAGTTTTTAAAATATATAGAATTCTATCTTACTTTCCCAACTTTAAAAATATTTTAGATTAGTGGGGAAAATAAGTGGCATGTACATGTCTATTTTTCAAGAAACTTAACTATTGCAATTACAGAAATAAAAACTTGAAACAAAATCTAATTAATCATCAGATTGATTATTTGGGGATCCATTTGCAATGAATTACTTTCTACATTCCTGCTTTAACAAGTAGTTTATCCAGGATGTTATTATGGCTTTCAATATATTACTACTTTGACCTATTCACTCTATAGCATCCACATTTCCACCAACTCTTTGTCTTTATGGTAAGTAGAACCCCCTAAAGTGTTGACAAGCTAGTTATTATATTATTTAGTTACTGTGCAGTTATCTCCCTGCCATGACCTGGCCTACACTAAACTGGACTATTGTGACAATAAACCACCTTCCCTGTTAACCATATGACAAACTTCAGTGAATGAATGAACAAGTTGTTCACCACACTCAAGATAACATGCTGCCCTAACGTGCACCAACTTAACTTGAGCAGTGTATTTTGGCCATTAGGAGATGCCATTTACATACGACATCAACCGTGTACCTTCCCAAGGTCCAATACAATCTTTTTGTAGGCTTGACAGAAAGTTCGGAGAGTATAACCGATACGTCAAGTTGTTTTTCTATTATGCCCTCATGAATGTTTTCAGACAAAATGTTTGGGTGAATTTGCTGTTCGCTGTGCACAAGCAATTTTAAACAGATGGTTCTGACATGATCTCATAAATGGAAAGCACTGCATATCTTCTGAATAACATATTTTATTTTGAAACATGCAACCATGAAAGTATAATAAATTTCCTAGATTGTGTGCAGGTTCACTGAATTTGTGCATACACTTTAGCACCACTGATTCTAATTAGTGACCCTCCTATATGTGACTTAAGTCACATAAGTGAGCACACTTAAACATTGCAAACATAGACAATAATTGCATGATGTGACTATTTGCAGGGGCGGATGCAGGATTTGAAAAACGTCAAAATTACCGGGGGCTGAAGGCTGAAACTTGTCCAAAATAGGCTGATTTTGCAAGATTCTGCAGAATTACCGGGAGGCGCGCGCCCCCTCCCTAGATCCGCGCCTGGTTTGGCCCACATGATTACCATTATCAAATTTTGCACATGTCAACTGATTATTTTATTATTATCACTCAATATGTATAAGTAACTCTTTATGAAAAGAATGAACTGTTGGGGATCCTTGATGAGTGAAACAAGAATTTAAAAATACAGCAAGTAAACTTGAGTCATCCCCCTGGCAAGATGGCAGTCTGAAACATGACCTCAGATGACCTTTGACCTTGGTCCATGACCTTTGACATCATCCATACATGAAGGAACCCCTATTGCACCTTAACCCCAAGTCTGGTTTAAATCAGACTTCAACTTTTCGAAGGAGACCTGAAAAACACCAAAACCTAACCAAAATGGCAGTCTGGAACATGACCTTAGATGACCTTTGACCTTGGTCCATGACATTTGACATCATCCACAAATGAAAGACCCCCCTTGCATCTTAACCCCAAGTCTTGTTTAAATCGGACTTCAACTTTTCGAAGGAGACCTGAAAAACGAAAACCTAGCCAAACTGGAACACACACACACATACATATATATACATACGGAACATGCGCACCCTTGCACTATCCCCTCTGCTTTTCAAGCCAGGGGGGAAATTGAAATTAATACCTCAATAGTATGTATCAAAAATCAAAATGGATTCTATTTCTCTCACCTGAGTACTGTGTAACCCAACTGTTATATCATCTTGGGATTGAGCCAGAGCATCGTCAGTAATCAGCGGGTGCATTTCTACGTTTCCTGTCTGGCGCCCTCCAATGGCTGATCCTGTGGAATTGTTGTCCTGCTGATCCGACTGTTTCCTTGCAAAATGTACAAACACCTGGATACGGAAAAATGAAATCATTTAGTAAATTGTTAAATAAATTGTAAGATTTTTTGAGTGACAATTGACTTTATCATGCATGTTTGAATTTTGTTTTTTAAAGTTCTATTTTGCTATTATAACTGTATTGTTTCTATATTTTGACTACATGCACCTTATAATTCACTTGATCTTGTTAACAAAATCTCTTACTTTTTACTTGAAAAGTCTACAATTTTATATTATTATTATATGCACCTATTTCATTCCTTTCTATAGAGTATTTATGGACTTTAGCATATACCCACCATCTTCATATGGAAATCCAACAATTTCTATACCTCTGACATTTGTGCTTTGTCGTTATTAGAGATGACATAAAAGTGACTTACATTATCTAATGTTGTATGGCTGACGGAATAATCTACTATGTTGAGTCTATTCTGGTTTTCTTCTAGTTTAGCAAATAGATCACTTAGTGATACATGCTCTAGCTTCATTTCGTACTGTACCATGTTGTGATGTTCATCCTAGAATTAACAGGAAAAAATAAGCATTAGAGCAGATGTCTTAAAAAAACACTGAAAATTATCCTACGAGACAAGGTATCTTCAAAGAAAACGGCAGTCAATTTGTTGCAACCACAAGAAATTCTCTATTAGCTTTTACTTTGATCAATATCAAATTGGTGAACCTTGGGAAATATTCCTGCAAATATTCCTACCTCAAGAAATAATACTGTAAACATGCATGACTAACCCCGCCAACAAACAAATGAAAATGTGGTCAATCAGGCAAGTAACTTATGCTTAGGGGTTAAACACACTGATTCAAGTAAAAAGGATAGTGTTTCTGATCATGCTTATTTTGTTTATGGTAGTTTACGGTAGAATGCGGTACCTATTTTGGTAACTTGCTTTGAGAATTAAATTTGATAGAATTTTTTTCTAGTTAAGGGCTTTTTTGCTGGTATGATGAAACTTGTTCACGATGAACTCACAAATAAATTTGGTCGCACATATCATACTTGGGTATCTTTCAGAAAGGACAAAAATTGCCATTGCAAAAGAAGGCAAACCTAACATCAGTTAGAAGTGCTAATGTAAAATGACCAAAAGCTCACCTTAAGAATTGCATTAGGGAATGTATCATCAAAGAAATGGACGACTGGTCTGAGGTTTGGTATATGTCCGCTGACCTTGATCTTGATTGTGTAGCCATCACCAAACCTGTTCTTGAGGTGTTGTATACTACCTAGACAACACAGCTGACCGTTGACCATGATGGCTAGCCTGGTACACAATGCCTCACATTCCTCCATACTGTGTGTGAGAGTACAGACAACATTCTAATTAAACTAGTATTGCACACAAGGTTGAAGGCCAAGTTCTTCCAAACAAAAATATTGGCCTCGGTTATATCAGAACTTAAAACACAGTTGTAGCCTATAAACTTGAAAAGATGTTCGATATATAATATCGTCGTGGTCACGACATAGTGTCGAATCTGATTTTTTGGTCAAATTGAGTTAATAGTTGATTCTGGTTGCATTTTATGTACTCTTTAATTGTACCCAAAAATAAAAGTAAAATTACATTTCCTAACCAAAATAGCCGCAGTCGAATAACACCCATTTGTATAAAACAGGTTTCACAAACAATCGAATACGTATTCGATAGCTTTGCGTGTCCAAATATCTCAAAGCACACAGATAAATTGCAAACGAATACGTATTCGTTGGGACAAAAATTGCTACTTCAGCGATCAAAATCGATAATAGGTCTGTCAAGATTTAAGGCAATCGGTGAAATTTACCTTTCTATACTTTATGAGGGATTGGTCATGTTATTTCACATTTTTTGTGTTTTAACTATGTTACTTGTACTAATTGAAACCTACGGTCTGTGCGTCCTGAAAAAGAACTATCCAAGTCTTGTAGTTTTTTATCATTTGTACAAATAAACCAAATTTATCACTTTTAGGGGGACATAGTGACATTAAAGACACTATCAGTGATTTGCTAAACCAGCAAATAGAAAAAATCATCAAAAATCAGATTTTTGCATGTATGTAACAAGTACAGGTATCCTAACATACCCTGCAAATGATAAGACCAGAAGCAACCTAATAAGGACAGAATCAGAGATTTTAGTCATTACTGTCCGAACGGACACTTACTACAACACGTAATTGAATGGAGAATCGTATCTTGGAACACTGCCGTTTTCTTCCTTTTCTGTCAATTCTACAGCTGGAAAAGGTAACTTATGAGAATTCTACAGACTTATCCTTCACTTTGAAGCTATTCCTGCAAATTTCAAATATTTTTCAAATCACTGATAGTGTCTTTAACCCTCGTATTACTAAAGGGGAGGAGTTACCATCCCAGGTAAACTTTTCTCCGGTACGCAAAAACGTTAAAAACTTTCGTAAAGTCTTCCATATAATTATTTCACATCCTTCTGCTCATTTTGGTGAAACAATGTAAAGGTAGCACCGTCACCGGGGTTAGCATCGAAGTCGATTGGTGGGGAGTGGTTCTAATATCTCTACTACCCATGATTGAAAATGAAGCATTCTGATTGGTCAGTTTACTGCCCATTATTCTTGTAAAATTGGATCGATTGATCCCAAATTTATTGGTCGAGCTATGAGTTGCAAAAATATTGGGCGAGACGCAGTCGAGCCCAATATTTTAAAACCCATAGCGAGACCAATAAATTTGGGGCGTAAATCATCCAATTTTATGATTATCATGTTTCAGATCCAATATTTTCAACACTTGGACTCCTCAAAACATGATAATCTGCAATAATGAGCCGCTAATGCATTTTCTTATCATTTATTTTCATTCATCAGCACACTAAATACACATAAATTAGGCATATTACCTTAAAACCTATACAAACAAACAAAAATAAAATCAAATTGTTTTAGTTAATAGAAAAGAAATAAAGGTTTTGTAGAATCATCATGGGCTCATAATGTATAATCGGGCGGAAAAAAATTAAAAACAATGGGCGCCATTATTTAGATTTTCCGACCTCGGGCACATTATCCGCCTATAATTGATACTGCATTACCCTTTAGTAATTAGTTCGATTGGTTTTAATATTGTGCAGTATACTCGAACTTCTATGTTGTTACAAAAACTAGTCATGGGTATTTTCCATAAGTCAATTTGTGGCCAAAACCCGCATGAAAATCAAATATTCCTACCTTTTTTGATGCAAAATTTCATTTTTTCATTTTATACTCTGATGTGTGTCTGTGGAAATGACCAATTTTGTCAACTTGTGAACTTTGACGTCATTGTGACGCCATACTAGGTTATGTTGGAAGCAATAGAAAACAGAGGACCAAAGCTATCAACTGGTACCAACATCGAAATCATTTATTGCTTTATAATAATGAATTCTCGGGGTGTTTACCACCACACCCCTTAGTAAACCGTTTTACAAAAATAGTCTTGGTAAACATATTGTGAAAGTTTGATTTTCTTTTATGTTAACTGGGATATTCTGCAAACTAAATAATTACTAATACATCATTTAAAAAAACTCGCCTTTCAGGAACAAATTGATATTTTCTTTGGGAAGTTGTTTGTATAAGCGTTAGTGCTCTCTAAATTCTTTAGATTATGTTATAGATTTTACTATTGAGTATATTACCCATTTAACTGTTAATTCGTTTCAAGTTTGGTATATATTTTAAGCGTGTACATTACTTTAAAAGATGAGAACTATATATGTAATTTGAAATTTAAAGAGACACTGGCACATTTGAAAAATAGTGCGCCCTCAAGATTTTTCAAAATCGAAATTTTTGCATGGTTGTAAAGTTTTTATATACAAAGCCCTCACCCGAAATAATTAAGACCAAATCAGCTTCCTTATGTGTAAACAGAACGATTTTATAATTTAACGTCGCCGGCGACGTTTAATTCAGCAGACGGCGAAAATGGTGTTTAACACAAGAACACGCACGCCGTATGCATGTATCCCAGTTTGACCGGTCTATAACCTTTGTGGTTTATCAGTGAGTACGAGTCAAAAATATCCATGTAATATACACATTTGTTGATTAAAGTTATGGAAAACTTAAAAGTTGGCCTACAAATTACCTGGATGTCTTTATCCTCATATCAATGTCCCTATCTGTTTTGGGGTATGTTATTTTTATTTGTAAAATATATCTCTGTTCTTCCAATGGCCTGGACTATCATTTGAGAGCAAATTGAAGAAATTTCATATTTTGTGAAAATATGCCAGTGCCGCTTTAAGAAAACGAGAAAAATATGGTTGTTATAAAGTTGTATAGACCACTTTTATCCTCCAAAACCTTTTGAGTTATGAAACATTCCAGTTATATTTTAATATTTTCTGAGCTCAATTTTTGAACAGTTCTAGCCAATATTTATTGTGTGTTGTAACATGCATACTATTTATTAATTTTTATATAACATGCACTACAATGTTTGTGTTCCTTCTATAAAACATATTTACACCTGAAATTTATGTTTTTTTTCTGCAAAAATGAGTTAAAACATATTGGCGACTAATTAAAGATATTAATTTTAAGGAGCCAAATTTGTAAGAGGTTTTAATTTTCTGAATTCGTTGGTCATCGTGGTCAGTCTGCGCTATATTTTACAACGAACGATAATGCAACAGTGAATGTTTCACATTTTAACCGCTTATGGAAGTGCTATTGAGATTGTCATCCTCGTCGTCGTCGTCATCCTCGTCATCATCATCATCATCATCATCATCATCGTCGTCATCGTCATCATAATCATCATCATCGTCGTCATCGTCATCATAATCATCGTCGTCATCATCGTCATCATCATCATCATCATCGATCAGTACATCATTATCGTCGTCAAGCTCGATGGTTCCTAATTTCATTGTTATTGCCACCATCATCACCGCCATCGTTATTCTTATCATCGGCATCATCATTTTAAAATAGTAAAAACCTGTATCTATAGTAATCTCACCATACCAACATTAGAAATCAACATGTTTCATGCAGTCGAATACGTATTCTACTCCTTAGAACACAGCGAATCAAACATTTAGGTTTTGACAAACTGTCGAATCACATTCAGTGGCCATTTTGAATAAGAAAACAGTTGTTTCTTGGTATTTTAATACTGTCGTCAGTTAGTAGTCATTCATGTCTTTAACATACTCCACTTAAAATAGTCATTTCCTTTTATTTCATTTAATTACACACATTCATAAGTAACTCAAACTTTCAAACGTCGTTTTCTCAGAACTAGCATTTATGCCGATTCGACAGTATGCAGAATCCACGACGATATGCATCAACTCAATCTATGTGGTGTATATCATTATCAGACCTAAAAAACACAGCAGCAGTTTGTAAACTTAAAATAATGTTCGATATACAATATGCATCAACCCAATCTATGTGGTGTATATCAAGCCTTAAAACACAGCTGCAGCCTGTAGACTTGAAATAATGTTTGATATACAATATGCATCAACCAATCTATGTGGTGTATATCAAACCTTAAACACAGCTGCAGCCTGTAAACTTGAAATAATGTTTGATATACAATATGCATCAACCAATCTATGTGGTGTATATCAGACCTTAAAACATACAGTAGCAGCCTGTAAAATTGAATGTTTGATATACAATATGCATCAACCCAATATATGTGGCGTATATCAGACCTTAAAACACAGTAGAAGCCTGTAAACTTGAAATAATGTTCGATATACAACAGGCATCAACCCAATATATGTGGCATCATATAAAATGGGAAATATTGCTCAGTTAGACCTATTTTTTTAATGCTATATGAAGGCTATACAAGTTCATTGCTACTAACCTATGAGATGTGAGTAGTACTGATCTTCCCTCTTTGGTGATAGATAGAATGAGATCCCATAGGAATCGACGGGAATGAGGATCCATACCCGTAGTTGGTTCATCCTGCAGAAGACAATGGGAAAATGGTTTCTATGGTAACTGTATGAACGAATACTTGTTCCTTGCAAAAATAATATTTCCCCTTATCTATTCCTTTGACATTCATCACTACAAATCACTTTATTTTCTTTTGCCTTTCTTGATAGCTAGTCAAGCATACTTCCTATGTAAGACACAAAATTTGAATTCTCAAACGGTTACATTAATCACCACGATGACTAACCATGAAAATAATTGGTGGACGACCAATGAGTGATATTGCAGTTGATAGTTTGCGTTTGTTTCCTCCACTGTATGTGCCCACTGGTTTATCTCGGTATTGCCATAGAGCCAGTTTCTTCAGTGCCCAGTCAACAATCTGTAAACAAGTGAGAAAATACTAATTTGGTTAAGATGCTGATGGGAATTATTTTTAAAGCTAGACATAGCATAATTTCACACTATTTCCTTCTTGATTCTATACTTTCTAATAGTATTCCTTGTACGATCTGTCATCCGTAGAGGGAACGTCGGCAGCCGCTGAGACAAATTGGTACAAGGTTGCCTTATCCTTCATGAGTTGCTGGATTTCATTTGCCTGATGTCATTGCTAAAGATATTGGACTGCAGGAGGTATCAGAAAACCAAATGGGAGATCTTTCTTGCAGGATCTAGTGAGCTGTAGACTTCTCTCAAAGGCCATGTTAGCTTGGTCCTTGGAGGCATCTTTTGTCTGTTTCTCTCTATATACTTTGTCTAACGAAAAGCAAGGAGTAATGTCATCACTTCAGTGCAGCTATTTTTTGCATGCGTATCGTGCACACCATAAGTTGCACACACTCGAGTCTGCAGTTGCAACTTACCGGATGCATAGAATTACTACTGCGTGAAAGCTTTGCCACTACTCCAACTTCAGTCCAGACAAAAGTATAAAAGATATGGCAAAGTATGCAGACTATGCACCATTAATGCTGAAGGCACTCTGATCTTTACCAAGGTGGTTATATGAAGAAAACAAGTTGTTGTACCCCCCCATTCTGCCTGAGGTTGTCAGCTGCATGTCAATGTTTGGTAAACATTAGGGGCTTGTTTGTTTGCTGTTTTATTCTTCCTTGTCCAAACTCAGATTTCCCCTAGTTGCAGAATACTAGCTCACCTGCTCTCTTCCCTTCTAGGAACCCCTTTTAGTCTTGCACTGAGACATAGATGTTCTCTGGCTGTTAGTTCATCAAATAATGGCACAAATTGTGACCGTAGCCCAAGTACCGTGGACTTTCAGCATCTCCCGGAAGACACTGTAAGAAAAATGGACAACAATAAACCATTCAACAAGTATGGACTGATTTCAGCAATTGAAAGACATTTAGTGGTTGAAGTTTTCACAACAAAATACAAAGCTGCATTTTCTGAAAATAAAAGGACTTCGGTAAAATAATAAAGATTTAATGTGATATCTTTCAAAAATATATTCCAAGGACAAAAATATAAATTGAAGTTTTCCAGACTTTCCCGTAAAAAAATTTCCACTGTGAAAATGAAGCTTGAAAAATGCAATAGGAATTTTGTTTGACTCCATCTATGGTTTATTGAGTATTGCATCGCCACCAGATATGTCTCATCTCTGTTAAAATCTTAAATGTTGTTGTTTTACAGCACATCACTCCTACAATCCACACTATAGAGCGAAAGTGTAAATAAAAATACTTATTACTTATATATATTGTAGAGCCACCCATAGAATGGATCCTAGTACAACATATTATTCATATTCATAAACTGTATTTTTTCACGTGCAATAAAAAAAATAAAAAATATAAAAAGAAATGGCCTTGATAATGGGTCAACATCGTACCCTTTGAAAATCACTCCAGCAAGATCTAAGTAAGGCTCTATTTTAGCTCGATGACAGAATGTCCCTTTGAATTATTTTGATATTTTTGATTTAAATATTTGATATATCCTCTAAATTCTGTTTAAATCCAGACTATACCTCTCCTTGTGGTAGTCCTACATAGTTGATGTCACACTCTGTGTTTGCCTAACCACCTGGTCCTGTAGATCTATGGAATGAAAGGAAATAGAATTGAATCAAAATACATCATAAAATTACAAAAATTTCCTCTCAATCTCTTTAGCTCTTTTCAGTGCCAATCATTCAGTGCAGTTATCGCAAGGCCCAATTTGCTCCTTAGCTCTCTCGCATCCGAGTGCCATCATCATGTGCGCAAGTTATCGGTCGGCCCCAATTTGGCCTTTAGGCTCCTGCTCAGTGCCAATCATTCATGAGCACGTATCGGCCAGGCCTCAATTTGCTCCTTTAGCTCTCTCGCCGTGCCAATTATTCATGTGCAGTTATCTCCATGGCCTCAATTTGCTCCTACTCTCTCGGCAGTGGCCATCATTCATGTGCAATTTATCGCCAGGCCTCAATTGGCTCCTTTAGCTTCTCGCATGCAATTCATTCATGTGCATTAAATCGGCCAGGCCTCATTTGATCACATGCACAAGTCACCTGCCTTTGTATTAAATCACTGCTCACCTGATTCTCTACACATCCATAGGTCCTATTGTCATAAAAACCATCTTACCTTATATCACAAGTACCCCAATTGGGACTAGAATAACCTAAATTACCACTTTCCAATTCTATTTTACAGGCACGGCCATGCAAATACTGGCAAGTATTCAGTAAAAGTGTTGCCCTTTACCTAATTTGAATTATAGAAGCGAGAATCTCTTACATACCTTGAAAGCGTGAAGACTTCATTGCATACACGTGTTAGTTTGAAGTCCTTAGAATCTCAGCAACGAAATTATAATTATAATACCTCAGAAATAAGGTTTTTGTTGGAAGAAGTTTTAAAATACTTTCCAGATAGTACATACATGACCCCTATGTGTTATTTAATGTGTGCATAGGCTGTGATCGAGGAATTATGATAGCTACTTCACAACATATTAAGAAGAAGAAATATTCCACTGAGGTAAGGCTGCAAATGACCTTACCAGTCATCACTTGTTTTGCACCCCCACCCTATTCACCAAAGTGAACCACAATGCTGGCCAACATGATCTAGGTTTCTCGGATAATTCTGGCTGTGCTTACCATTGTAATTTTAGGGTCAGAACTTGCTGACACCACACACCTGCCACCAGAAGTGAACATAATGATGGCCAAAAATAATCTGGTTTCTGGGATAATACGTCCTTCCTGCCAGTCTATTTCATGGTCCGCACTTTCCAACACCACACACCTTCACACAGAAGTGAACCATAATGCCTCCAAAAATAATCTGGTTTGGGGGAGGATTCTGGTCCTTCCTGCCATTGTATTAATGGTCAGCATTTGCCTGGCACACACACTTGTCACCAGAATGACGCCCTATGACAGCCAAAAATAATCTGGTTTCTGGGATAATTCGGTCCTTCCTGCTATGTTTTAATGGCCGCAGTTTTGATGATACCACACACCTTCACCATAACTTTGAACCAAAATACCGTCTCAAAAATAATCTGCTTTCTGGGAATAATTGGTCCTTCCTGCCATTGTATTAATGGTCATCATTGCTGATACCCCACACCTGTCACCCATAAGTGAACATAATGCGGCCAATAATGATTTTGTTTCTGGGCTAATTTCTGCTATGCCTACCACTGTTAGTTTTATGCTTAGAACTTGCTCACACCACACACCTGTTTCCAGAAGTCAACCATAATGGCAGCCAAAAATAATTGGTTTCTGGGATAATACTGGGTCCTTCCGCATTTTATTTAATGGTCCAGCACTTGCTCACACCACAAACTTGTCACCAAAAGTGCACCATAATATCGGTCCACGATCTGGTTGCTATTATTGCTTTTAGTCACAATCAAATTTAGCTTGAGTAGAGAATTCTAAAATTGGGTTTTAAAATTTCTTTGGATGAAGAGTCACGGATCCAAATATCTCCATTCAAAGAGACGGCATCTGAACAATTGCCTAAGTACTCAAGACCCTCAATTTTTATTCCTGGTTGGGGTTTGAATCTTCTCATACTGGTTGATTTTTCCAGTCTAAGTACATCATGCATGGCATTGCCACTGAGGACTCCCCCCCCCCCCGTTGCCTTTCTCTGGCAACATCTTCCTCTTCAGTCTTCATTCGTTGGATTGGTCATCTTGATACGCCTATTCAACCATAAAAAGATTATTCAATTACGAAGAGTGAAGATGGATACATAACACTACAGCCCATCACACAGGGCAATATTTTACACAAACACACCCACCCTACTCAGCATTGTTGTTATGCTTAAGGGTCATCTAAACTTCTAGTTTAGCTTTTCCAAGTTAACCATTTTGCTACACTTCACAATGAACAGTTTTACAACCAAGTCCTGGTGTGCTGACTTCTTTACCATACTGGCAAGTATAAAGTTACTGGCCGCAAATCCATGTAGAAATAAGGAGAAAGTCAATTCTGATAATATCTACCATATTTCAAGCACAATTCGAACATTTTCATAAATTTCTACTTAATTTCCGAAGATTCTTAATTCCTGTCATGTTCATATAAAATCCAGATTTATTTTATGTTCCATATCTTCAATTTGCCATGTCCCAAATAAAAAAATAATGTTTACTGGTTGTCTGAAAGCAGACAACCCTAGAAAAATTTAAATGGTCATGATGATTAGCTTCTATTTAGAACATAACAGATCGGCTCATGGGATAGGTGACCAGTCCACCAAAGACAATCCTTATGATATCATTCATAAGCTAACCAGACACAAATATTCAATGACCTACATTTCACTAAATAAACAAGCATAAATACCTTGGTCCGTGTGATAATCCATATTCACTAGAACTGTAAGAAGGAAGAAACAGACTCCCTGGATGGGTCTGATGAAGAACATCCTATTGAGGAGCTCCCATACTGTATGGGGACAGCATCTCAACATATTGACCTGACAGAAAAGAATTGATTGCACTTAATCTAAACTTCATTAGAAAATTGTCTGAAATGACCCAATTTAAATGGTGATCTAGTCTAAAAATTAATGAGTAAGTAAGAAAGCTTATGCAAAAACACACTCCCGGAAGTCAGATGGAGAAATCCTATTGACATGATTGAGGAGCTCCCATCTGTATATGGTGATTGAGTATTAAAGTTTAACGACAACTCAACACACATTTGTGTTATCTCGTGTCATTACATTTGTCATTTAACATTACAAGATCAAAACAACACATCTTAAAACTTCTTTTCAATTCAAATAACAATTAACATTACAAAGGATTACAATCATACAGTGATTACCATAGCAGTCACCTATCCAGTATAAAACAAGATAAACCAACTCAATTGCAAAGATACACTTAGTGAAAACATGCATCACTAAAACAGTTCAAAAGATTTCTGATAAATTTATAACTATACACATCATAGACTGATTACATTTAGGTCAGCACTCCTCATGTACCAAGCAAAACTTAAACTTCAAATACGATAATCAACAATCACATCAGAACATGCAAACATGAGATCCCCTTTACAGACCAAATCTATTGTCCTATACATGTAACATTTTAATAATGGCTCCAATACACGTGGGCATTATGCCAACTGATAGATTTTAAATTACATTAAAAAAAAAAAAAAAAAAAAAAAAAAAAAAAACTATTACATTAAAAAAAAATAAATAGTTGGTCTTTACATATGTCCAAATGTAATTGATAAATTGTTTGTTTTTCATGATAATTGATTTTAAGCTACATGTACTTAAACGAGTATACAACAGAACATCTTAATAATACACTTACATTAGTCGAAATCATTACACATTTATAATATATCATAAATTTAAAATTCAACCCGTTCTGTTCAATAACAGACGAGTTGCCCCTTTTAGTCGCCTTTTACGACATGCAGGGGAACAATCGGGACTATTCTAAACCCAAACCCGCAGGGGGGCCCATATGTATGGGGACAGCTTCATCATATTGACCTGACATTAAAGAATACACATAATAAACTCATAGAAACTTGTATTGAAATCAACAAAAAGGAATATATGACATGATGATCTAGTTCATCAAAAATTACATGAGTAAAGAAAGCTTATGTGAAGCAGAGACTCCATGGATGGTCCATGATGAAGAACATCCTATTGAGGAGCTCCCATCTGTATGGGGACAGCATCTCCTCATATTGACCTGACAGAAAAGAATTACACATAAACTCATAGAAACTTGTAGTGAACACCAAATAGGAATATGGAAATGATATCTAGTCCATAAAAATTACATGATTAAGAACTTATGTGAAACAGACTCCCTGGATGGTCATGATGAAGAACATCCTATTGAGGAGCTCCCATCTGTATGGGGACAGCATCTCATCATATTGGCCTGACATAAAAGAATTGCACATCACTTCCACAAAACTTGTATTGAATGACCAAATAAAGAATAGGTAATTGATCATCTAGTTAATCCAAATTTACATGAGTAAGAAGCTTATGTGACCCCCATGCCCTTGGTAAACAAATATTTTAAAGGCTGTATTTAATGCAAGATGTTTAAAATATGAACACACAATGTGAATTCTTGTACACTTTGAATGCCAGCAGTCTGTGCCAATCAGGCAATACATTGTGCCTGCAAAGCCATCATAATCAATGCATGAGTGTCGAAGTGCATGCTTCAGGGAAGCAAAGCTTGAGTATAACAAAGTTTCTTATTCCAGAATATAGCTTTTGAACCATCCTACAGCGAGTTTGTATCTTAGAATTTATTTTGTAAAATAATAACACTTCAAAAGATACTCCGTACATAGGAATCAGCGCCTGTTTTTGCACCCTGGTATTTGGGCTGTATAGCTGGTACAAACAATGTGTGTTAGGTAAAGGACTATGTAATCTTCAAAAAATAATGATCTTAGAAGTTGGAGACATTATCTTACCGATTGTGTAGTAGTATTCATTCATGTATTCATTGTAGGATAAATCCATCAGACCACGTCCCAGGCAGTAGTTGGGGAATATCAGGAATATTTTGTGTATTGTGTCCTACACGTGTTCAGTTCTGAAAACATGAAAAATATAACAAGCCACTGAACACAAAAAATATAAGGAAAGAAAAAGGGTATCCAGTGAAAGAATTCTCTCTCTTGTGGGGGGGTGCTTTGGAAAAAGCTTTTTTTTTTTAGCTCAAACAAGTTTTGGTTACTCATGACAGTGCAGAAATGATACACAACTTCAGGCCCACGTTACATCATCATTAAAGAAAACTTCTAACATGAAGCTGGCAGTGACATTTGATACCAGTGAAGAGATTGATGACAATCAAGAAGACATATGCGACACTGGACTCCTCAAAGAAAAACGATGCTGGGTACATCACTGGAGTCATGGAAAAGCCTGCAATATGATAATCACGTAATGATCAACATGGCAGACTTGAAGAACAGCTTTCGTATTATGCATTTGTACTATCAGCAAATAGTTTGACCAAGAGGAAACACATCTATAGATACTTGAACATGATCATGTAACACATGATATGCCAACTCCACCGCACATGCAACTATACTACATTCTACATATACTACAATACCTATAAGGAACTTAGTTCTTACCCATAAAGCAAAAGAGCATTACAACTCCTGGAAGATTGTGGGAGAGGAATATGCTGGAATATCAAACAACTTGAGAATGGTGATGCAACAGGCTGCTGGTACCATGTAATTACACTGCAAAAATAATAACATAGATTGGTTTGCTTTTAGTGTGTAAGGTCAAGAGTTTACAAAAAAACAGATAATAAGGAAAGCGATGAACCCCTATCATACCCAACACCTATAGATGATATCTACTGCTCCTCTACCAACCCAGTCTGATAGCTCAGTTGGTTTAGAGCGCCGTGCTAGTAAATATGGAGGTCGCCGGTTCGAATTCGACCAAGCGCACATGGGTTTTTTTAACGCTTGTGTTCGCTGGCTATCTCCAGGGATAGATTATAAATATCCCTCCTTGTCTACCTGGAGACCACGTAAAATTTTTGATTTTGCTATTATAGTGCATTTTGATCTTCCTCTTAGTAAAACTCATACTAATAGCAAAACAGTGTGTAATAACACTGCTACAGCCCCATAGGAATCAGCATAGGAGGACAATTGTTTTGCTACCGATGTAAGTTTTTACTTAAGCGCTTCATTAGATAACACAGTTAACTAATCAATAATATATTGGGTTACAGGCATGGCTCAACCCCCAATTCATGTCAGCACTATACTTACCTATCCCATAGATAATTTTAAGCCCTAATAAACATGGATTGACTCACTACCAAACTTCAGTGCTTGCTGTGGAACGACCTCTCAGCAACGAACGAAGACAACAAAACTGGCCGGAACAAATGACATGGCCACAATGATGAAGATTGCTCTATGATACCTCTGTGCTCTCGGGCATTCTGAAAAAGGATTTAAAAAACAATACATTAGCAATTGGCTTCTTGTTATGTTTCCTTTAAATATAGTGGTTTCCTTGTTTGAAAAGCAATAATTTAAATGAACTAACTCATACCAGTTGGAATGTTGACCTTTAACTCTAAATGATTTTCAAGTAGTTATATTAGCAGGTAAAGAAATAATTTCATGTTAGAATAGGTCTTTACATGATCACTAAAAAGTGTATTAAGTATGGATCAATTTTGTCAAGGCACCATTAATCATAGCCTAAGATTCTTGAGGTTTCTGAGCCTTTTTACCGTTTAATGTAATTAAGTATTATGTTATGGTTAACCTTCATAACAGAAAAATGTGTCACCATATTATGGACGCAATTTCGACAAGGTTCAAATTCAATTATCACAATCTCGTAGCTAACCTCTGAAAAGTCACAAAGGATTACCCAAACCCTTTCATACTCTAATTACACTTATCAAGATTGAATCTTTAATTTGAAATGTTCTTAAACATGTCATTATGACTCAAACCGAAAACCACCAGAATCAAGGGGGAATTATTGTCTCCAGATATCTTTTAGACCATAATAAAAAAATGTGACAATATCATGGAATGCACTTCAAACAACTGTAGCATGATGGCAACAACAATTAGTTCGGGGCCTTATGGAAGGGAAACTGGTTTCCAGCGGCCTTTCGTGTTATTTTCTATTTTTTAGTGGATTGCAATATACATAACCAATTATCAAAAAAAATCGATGGTGCCAATTTTTCTGAGAATTGATAATATATATTTATGCAAAATTAATTATGACTTCATTAAACAAATCATAGAAAAAAGATTCAAGTACATGCAGATTAACATGAAAGGGTGGTATATAATGACCATTACAAAACTATTATTTGGCGTTTCCATCTTGATAGCGTCTCTTGAATTCAAGATGGTGGCCAAAAACGGGCGCATTTGAAGATCTGATCTTAAATATTAAAACTGTAATATATGGTTTTGTACTAATCCAAAATATAACAAAATGTGTATATTAAAGTGCAAGATTATGTCCTGACCATTAGAAACTCTTGTCTGGCATTTACGTTTTGATAACATTGAAGAAATCCCAGATGGTGACCAAACGTCTTGTCGTTTTCAGACTTTTCAAAAGCCACAAATGCCATATGCCGGTATTAATTTAGTTATGTATATCAGGACATTATTATAAAGGTATGACATTGGGATATGAGAAATGTTTTTGATCCCTAGATATTTATATTAATACTTACTTTATTTGTATCAGGGTAAATTTCAAGATGTTGGTCAAGTGATATAACAGAGACATGGCAATTTGGTCGGTTGAAAGAAGTTAAACGAAAAGGCATACTGCCATAATTGTCATTTGAAGTATGTTATCCCCCCCCCCCAATATACTAGACATGTTTGTAATTGTCAGGGTATTTATATTCTTTCATACTCCAATTCGTACTTTATTGATTTCTGGAGAACTTATACTAAATATACCAGATGTAAATTGTAGATTTAACGAATTTTGAAGGAAATCAATATGGGCTGCCATATTGGAATTAAGGAAAGATGATATTAAATACATGCCTGGCAATAGTATAAGACGCCTTAAAATAAAATTGCATTGGTTTTTCCACACAATCTCTTATATCTAGTTCAAACTGTGAATTTATTAAAATATTTTGGCATTTTGGTGGAACTTTTCGAGACATTTTGGCCAGATCATGGATCTGAAGCACGATAATGCTTCATAAAATAGTTCCAGACGGCCTCATGAAAATATATGCATATTTTTTCCCTCTATTAAGATATTTTGGCGCATATGCCGCATTTTTAATATTTTCAATATTTTGAACGCCATCTTGAATATGCTGGAACGCTGCATGTTTTCATTGTTTTTAACATTTTGACTGTGTTGTAGAATGATAAAAGGAAAGCTAAACAGTTGATTTGATTGTGTGCTGGTGTATTTTAATTTTGAATTTAGACTCAGACTTTATTTGCATGTAAAATGATGAACCCACACTCGAAAAAATTGGCAAATCATTTTTTCTGCTATACCAAGAACCTTTCAATTGAAATGGAAAAAAATAAAAAAAGTAATAAAATCAAAGCCACGGGAACACACACGGCACCGACTAAATACACATAAAAATCGTAGATGTCACCTGTTTTCCTTTTTCTTGTGCTATTCCATTTGACATCTGCACTCCCCCTATGGAAGAGTCTGGTTAAGTCTTCAACAGGGGCAATATGGATTACAAGTGGAATAGCCACGTGTCAGAGGGCGTGTAGATATACGCAAGCATAGCCTATGAAGAACTTCCATTGAAATGCACTTGGTTAGACTTGACCTATATTTCCACAGGGGTGGTTGTGTGCACTTCAAGAGTGACCATTTACTCACATGAACTCATCAGATAACTTCTGTCCAGTTCTGTTCATTGGATGGTTGATGACTGTGATACCATAAGCTGATGGGTTGCCATGGAGCTCAGGGTCTAGATTGGCTCTCAGTATGGCATTGTTGAGAAGGTTGACATGGGTTGGTATGGAATGGAAAAGCCCTTATGATGAACCTGCCTGTAGGAGAAATCAGTGGTTAGGGACTTGAGACAAGTTTTATCCAACATTATCTCTTTCACCATAATAATTTCTTTTGTCGATGGATGATGAGTATATTTTTGTTCCAAAAGCTGTAAAGTGATCATTGGCGTTTGTTTGCTTGTTGTTAATGACTTAACCTCTCTGTTATTAAGACTTGTATGCCTCACTTGGCCACATATGCCTGGTTTTACTTTTACTAGGTAAAGCTTTCTTTTTGCAATAAATCTATCAAAATGACTTTGAACATCCGTTCATTAACCTTGGTCTTAACCTGGGGGTTTACTACCCCGATTGAATTTTTTCCAGTTGCTACAAGTTTGCTAGGAGTCATGTCAAAAGTTTCTACACAAATGTTTGCACATCATTCTGTTTTTCAGCAAAAAAACTGTTGAAGGTAGTACGCTACGGAAATAGAAGTAAGGGTATGCCCTTCAAACGTGAGGTTGGGTACTAAAATATACTTGTTGGTTACAATTATGAAAAAATTTTCAGCATAGTATAGCCCTAAAACCTCTACGCGGATGTAAAACTAGTAATTTGCCATATCTAGAGACAACAACTGCTTAAAAATCTGATATTTCCTACTCTTGTGCAAAATTGTATTTTCGCCTGTTATACCACTGTGTGTGGAAATTGACAATTGTGGTCACACATAGACTAATGAACATCTTGCGATAACCTGGGGTATGTAGTAACGTATTTTGTGAACCAATGAAGAAGAGAGGACCATAGCTATCCACTGGTAAAAAATCATAAGCATCAGTGCTTTCATAACAAATTCCTGAGCGGGGAGGTACCCCGTGGTAAGATGTGTTACAAAAAAGGATGGGTAAGATGAGTGTAATACACACACGATGATCTCATCTAATCCACTCAGAAAGGTTAATAACTATGAAATTTAAGTTATATTAAACATTTCTTGAATTTAACAAATATTCAAAGTTTAAAGTACCAAAGCCTTTGCCAGATAACCAGTCTTTGAAAGTACTAAATGTCGTGATTCTTTTGTTTAATGTCCTTTTATATACATGCATCGTTTTATCTCACATTGGATGAGTGAATACATGGGTTTTATTCTTTTGTTGTGTGCTATTCTTCAGTTATTTTTATAATTAGCACATATTTGTTAAATACAATTTTAATTCGAACAAAATGCACGCGAAAATTTACTTTAATTTCAACAAAATAAAAATTATTGAAGTTACAACTTGATCCTGAATGTGTAAAAAGTGCACATTGATTCAGCAACAAAAAAAAAGGAAGTTGACAAGACAATCAAGGATTGCACAGAGGTCAAAAAGATTGAACACACTGCAATCAATGGAAGTTAAAAAAACTTTATAACCATGGCGCAGGTACTTGATTAGGTGTATCAATGGCACTCTCAGATACCATTGATTGATTAAAACCAAGCAATTCACTATGATTGTGTTCATGAGTATTTACTCAATGTAGTCAAAAGCAATCTCGTGAGGTAAACACTTGGGGAAGTAAACACATCCTTTAGTTACCTAGGCATTTAATTATTATGCCAATATGTTCTGCTAATAATATTCAAGCCATATCTCGGAACCATACTAATAATACCAGCTACATCTAAGACCCATCCAACCAAAAACACAACATTTATAGAACCTTTCCATTTGATTCATCTGTAATAATCGTCATCATCATGACTCTGGTGGCAATCATTGGCAATTTGGGCACAATTCTGGCTTTCAGCATTGAATCGGCAGTTCGCAGCAAAAGCAAAACATAGCGAGTTCATCCTACGAACTGGAGTGCCGCAGACATGGGAGTTGGCCGTTTTCATCATGCCAAGTTTTGGCTATGGTGAAAATTCTTGGACGGTGGCCTTTTGGCGAGATAGTGTGTCGAGTGTCAACCTGCTGGAATCCACTTTTTAAACGCAGGGATTTACTTCATAATTTTACGCAGGCTGGGATCGCTACAATGCTAGCGGTAGATACTCACAGTAGGCTTGAGATACATCAAATTACTATGTAAGGAAGGCAATCATGCTGACTTGGTTGGCAGCTTCATGTCAGGGAATAGCTGAAAAACTGTGTGTGTACTTTATCTTGGCATTACATCTGGCAATCCAGACCAACTTTGGCCTTATCTGCATCCGTCCTTCACTGCTTACACATGCAGGCACTGCAACAGCTGTACCATTGTTATCATCCCTATACTTTTTGTGGCAGTTCTTGGAGTGCTTGATTATGCAAACTTTTTTCCAAAGAGTGAAATCTTGGAAACGTAGCGCCACATAGTCGTTTTCCGACCCCAACCCTCTATGGGGCCATCTACCAGCATTTATCATATACAACTTCGGCAAAAACTGCCACATTCCATCCAACAATGCAGAAAGTTCCAAAATCTTTTGCAAGTTTTCAGCTGGAGAGTACCACTGGCACCTCGACTTCTTCAACCATTCAAAATTTAGGTGGCAGTCTGTAATTCGTACGCTATATCAAACCGATCATCACCTACACTGCTTCTGGTCTTGTCACTCCTGATCGCACCATTTCCTTAAATGCCAGTTAGTGTGGTGCTAAGCTTCTACGGAGGAGTGCCATTCCAATGCATATTTTGTTCTGTCATATTTTTTTTTGCTGCAGCTTATTTACTCTTGCCTCAATCCCTTACCTGATGTGCCCTACCAAACACTAGATTGAGCATTCTACCAAGCCATTTGAATGCAGTTTTCAGGAAATTTCACTTAAAGATGACAAAACCAAAACAGGTAATGACTGGACAGTAGGTGGTAAAAACCTGGACAAGTGCAAATCCCAACTGGTTTACATTCTTGTGGTACAATATACTTGTGTGCCAGTAGTAGTCAGAGATATCAAAATATGTTTTAAGATTGTAACCTATAATTAAACTGTAGTCACCTAAACTGTCAGATTCAAAGTTTGAGAGGAACTTAGATTTTCATTTTGATGTAGTAAACATTGTGTAGTACAACAGTACCATATGATACTTGGTAAACATGTATATATCTATCTATTTAATCAACAACCAGCGCATGCCCCGAAATATATTCTTTATTATTATAACCAGTTTGATTTATACATTCTTGTAAAATGTTTGACTGATTTGAGTAACTTATGGACAATGGCAGAAAATTATAAAGGACTGGTAAAGATTTTCTAAAAGCTTGATCAGAAAAGGCATTTTTTTAAATCTGTGGAACAACACTATAATCATGGCATTTCTTGTGTGGTAATCAGAGCAAAATTTCCAGTCGTCCCAGTTGACCTGCTTCAACAGGTGTTATAGGAACGAAGCGGCAAACATCTGCCCAATTTAAATTAATTTTGAATCAAGATTTAGGGCAAGTTGGTCGGTAATCCCTCCAAAACCGGGGAGGAAACTTAAATGTTATTCCCCGGTCGGTACGCTACGTAACGCAACTGGTGGACAGAATCTGTTCTATAACCAGTAAATGTTCATGAACGAATGATAGCACCTGAAAGGTTAATTTTGAGAAATATGTGAGAACATTGATCACCTCTGGTGTGCAATGATCACTACCCATCCACAGTCTGATTTACTATTTTAAAACTATAAAAAATCTGTTATCTACTCGATGAAGTCACCCGAAGGATTAATTTAAAGAAATATATTAGCGCAACATTGATCACTGTGGGTGTGTGCAATGACTCAACTAACGCATACATAGACATGATGCAATATTAAAAACTGATTTTAGTTTCTTCTCTGCGTTTAACGAGCGCACTCAGTAGCTTATCAATCTAAAGCACACTCATTACAGTTAAACCAACCTGAAGGACAAACCCTTCTCAAGCATAATGGGTTAGATTTTGAAATTCTCTATAAACAAATTCTTGAAAAATGTCGAGGAAAAATTGTGGTCAATAAACTCGTCCGAGCAGTAGAACATTTCACCATCAGTGCCGGTTAAAGTATCGCTAACATGCCCATTTCAGACGTTTACATTTTTTATAGAATGACTGTGGATAGAAGATGTGTGAAATCAATCCCAGTTCCCACAATGCCCTTGTTGCATCTAGCAAGCCAAGCTATCAACACACAAAAAGTCAGACTCTTTCCAGAATAATTAATGCGCTAGTAATTACTTCAAAGACAAAGACACTATAGTGATCCACCCGAAAGAGTCAAAATATTTGAAATTTGCAGTAGTAGCTTAGAAGTGAAGGACAAATTTGGAGAATGCTCATAATTTTTTGTCCAACTCCAATAGGAAAACAGTAGTGTTCAAAGATATGAATCTCTATTCAATTATGTGTTGCATTAAATGTTCGTTCTGACAATGATGGCTCAAATATCCGATTTGTCCTTACTAAGTTGCTTTTGGTCTTATCACTTGTAGGGTATGTTATGATATCTATACTTGTTAGACATTCACAAATCTAATTTAACAAATAACTGATAGTGTCTTTAAGAGCAACTGGCACATTTTGAAGATTAAATATTGATAATTTTGCATGGTTGTAATGCTTTTAAATGTGTTAACCCTCAAATAAAATACATCCAAATCAGTGGCTTTATATGTGAACAAAAGTATTTTGTAATAAACCAATTATGAAGCAGGTTTATTCAGTGCAACTTAACTCAAAATGTTCAAACTCGAGAAAATATACATCAAAGTTGATTCTCTTTGCCAGGGGTGCAAAAAATGTTCTTTTTTCATGAGGAAACATGCATTGTTCACATTGATACCTACAAGACTTCCAACCATTTCCTCGGAGCGGCGCTCCAAGCTGCCGCATTTTTTGCACCCATGCTCTTTGCTTGCACGGTGTCCATGATGTTGACGATGTAAGTGAATTTTAACAAATTTGGTTATTAAGAATTACAGTACACCATTAATAGAGGCTAAAATTATGTAATGTCTTCGGCTTAATATAACTTACAAGTAGTATGACACGGTATATTTGTGCGTAAAAATGTTTTTGTTCTGCCTAGTTCTTTGACTATGTTTTAGAGCAAATTGAAAGCATTTTATATTTTGTTGATGCAAGAGTGTGTCACAGAAAATTTTTGACTTGATATTGAAAGATCTTGGGTCCTTAGATTTTTCACTATAAAGTTAAACATAGTTACACTGCAATGTATTATGGGATTACAATGTATGCATATAGTATAGTTACATTACAATGCATTATTTGGATTGCAGTGTATATGTATACTAGTGAAGTATAGGTACATTGCAGTGCATTATGGGATTATAATGTGCATAGTACTGTACAGTATAGGTACACTGCAGTGAATTATGGGATTGTAATGTATATTACCGTGAAGTGTAGGTACACTGCAATGTTTGATGGGACTGCAATGTTTGATGGGACTGCAATGTATGAGTATACTACAGTGTGAAGTACCTGTACATTGCAATGCATTAAGCAAAAAAAAGTTTGTCTCTGAATGTGAAAAATGCAAATGCGAAATGTGTGGGGTTTTTTTTAGAAAAATGCAAATACAAAATGTGGGATTTAAAACAAAAATTATTGCATTTTTGCCCACTTTTTTATTTTTTGCAACCAAATTGTCATTTTTTTCTGAACTTTAAAAAAATATTCAAGTGAGCAAAAACCTAAAGAAAAAATGTGCTAGAAGACCAATTTTAAACAAAATACATGCAGTCTTCTGAGAATGTTTTTTTTTCCTTGGTCTTATAGGTTGGTTCAAACTACCGTGTATCACGGTGCAACACAAATGAACTACTAAAAACAACAGCAATATAAGCTTACCAAGGCTGCATTGCGGACTGCAAATTTGCGATATACCACTGGTGAGATGCTATCAAACTTGTACGGAACAAACGTCCTCACGTTACCAAAGGTCAATGCACCATATCTGAAAAATACAGATTGTCTAAAAGATTAATTTCAGTTATGGTGTAGTCTATACACCTTTGTTGTATACAATAGATATATGTATTTATTGTATGCATTGTATGCTCCCCTGTGTAGTCTATACAAGTATACAATAGATATTGTATGTACTGTATTATATTGTATGCTCACCTGTGTAGCCTATACAAGTTTGTTGTATACAATAGATATTGTATTTATTGTATTATATTGTATGCTCACCTGTGTAGCCTATACAAGTTTGTTGTATACAATAGATATTGTATTTATTGTATGCTCACCTGTGTAGCCTATACAAGTTTGTTGTATACAATAGATATGTATTTATTGTATTATATTGTATGCTCACCTGTGTAGCCTATACAAGTTTGTTGTATACATTTATTGTAAGTATTATATTGTATGCTCACCTGTGTAGCCTATACAAGTTTGTTGTATACATTTATTGTAAGTATTGTATTGTATGCTCACCTGTGTAGCCTACACAAGTTTGTTGTATACATTTATTGTAAGTTTTGTAATGTATGCTCACCTGTGTAGCCTATACAAGTTTGTTGTATACAATAGATATTGTATGTATTTATTGTATGCTCACCTGTGTAGCCTATACAAGTTTGTTGTATACAATAGATATTCCGTCATATTCCTGCCACTGACATCTAACAACCTGTCACTGGTAATCACCTTATGCTCCGGTGGATTTGGTTTACCTACGTTGGGTGGACAGGTGAAACCTGTGCCGTCAGTTGCACACTTGCAACGCTTCTCGGTGATGTAAGTCACTCCCTGGGGTTCTGTTAACAGAGAGTAATGCCATTATTTCTCTATTCTGATAAGATTTGTATTGTCACCAATATGTTACAGGTAACTTTTTAGTCCCAAATTTTTATTTCTTGAATTTTTATTTCACACATTTTGAGATTGTATATTTACCAAGAGGAAAATCAACAGCAGCAAAATGAACATTAAAACGTGGAAATACAGGACAAAATTAATGTATATGCCTGCAAAGATAGCAGTTACAGTTTGGGTGCTAAACTTTCAAGCTGTTCTTCCTACTTACATTATAACTTAATTTGCTCAGAGTATCATTATTTTCAATATTTTTAGTACATTTCTTTCCTGAATTCCCATCCTTTTGCTTAATGTGCAGTTTGCATTTAAGTTTGGTAATCAAATGTAGATTAATACATTATCATTAGTGCAAGTAAACATTTATCACTTCCAAGCACAAAGCAATTGCAATGAACTAGAGCTCTACCTGCTGTTGGATCACTATACATATGAAATATCACCCACTTTGTATTCTATCTATAAGAAGAGTTCTGAAGTCACATAGGGGTAAAATACATCAAGGTGAAGGAAACATGCAGTTTATCAAATATATTTTACAACTGTATTTAATCAAGCACAGTAATATGATAAAAAATGGTCAAGTTCCAAATTAAAATTAAACATTTATGAAAATCTTGTGAAAATTGCTCTGACTGGACAAAAAAGCATTAAAATCATAAAGCTAAAACAACAAATTTTGTATCTTTTAGTAATTACCGTGCCTAGAAATAAAATATAATTTCAAAGGCATAGAATAATCTTCTCGTCATATTGAAATTTATGTAGTATTACCGTCTTGCCATAATATCATTTTTCAAGCTTTACACCTTACCTTGCCAGAGAGAGAAAATTCAATTCACTGGCCATCCACGAGTTGAACTGGACACCATGTGATCTCTATACAAAACTTATACGGAATGTTCTCCACTAAACAGCATACCTTATTCCTCTCATCCAAGCAGTTGAGAAGGATTTAATGACCAATTGTTTTCATGATCATAGTATTATAGGGAATGAAAAGAAGTAAGTATGTGGGCATAAATACAATGTAACTCACTTTGCATCATGTAACAGAAAAGATTGAAAGACGATTAGTTGGCTTTCAGGAGATGATCCCAGGTCCTTCCAATCTCAAGAAAAAAAGGTTTTTGTAATGTCAGAGCTCTTTTCCTCCTGACATTCTCTCTATTAATATAATTTTTAAAGTTGTACTTATTACCCACATGGGTAGCTTCTTTCCCATGTTCATATCATTTTACTAATACATTACAAAATACCATTTATGTTCAATAAAAGTGTAAACCATTTACCTGCTTGGATTATGCCGAATTATGATAAATACCTGATACGCTGTAACATTACAAACAGCAGAGGGTGCCAGCAGCAAAAATCTGTATAAAATTACAATCTGTGTGCATTCATATTAACCCATTCACATTTCTAAATATTTAGCAAAAACCAGCAAAACCTGATGGATAATATAAGTTGATGGATAGTGTAGCCCTGTTTGCACACTCTTTAATCCGGGTCTTTAATTAGCACCCGTTCAAAGTTTACAGTGCAAATATACCACCTTTTTTCAGCAACGGAATTAATAACTTGCTTGCATAGAAGTTTGAAAGCACTCTTTGATGAGAAATCATGCAACCTCCCAATAAAACCGCTCAATGTGAACATTTAATAAGCTTGTGATTAGGGTGCAAAATACAAGATCCATACTCAAAACTCTGCCACAAATAGGAATTACACAAAGGTCAAGGGTTAGTGTGTATGCATAAGTTTCATGGTGTTAGGGTTAGGTGTGAGTAAAGAAAGGATATAGAGTGGAAATATGGTATTGGTTGGGCAGAGTACTAAATCAATTATATGAACGATGCAACAAACACACAGGGCTAATCTCTCAATACTATGGCTAGCACAGGTCCTTTTCTGGTTTGAGGAACTCAACCGTGGTTTTCTGCTTTTTGATGCCATAGGAAAGGAAAATTCCTAATTGAGGACGTGTAAAGGCCAATAGATCTATTGTCAATCACCCTTCAGGCTTCTTCTAAGTTTATAGATCTCATTTGGTATTAAGGTATCATAGATTTTGTCAAAGCAATATGGTAAATAAAGTTGTGGATTTGGCGGACAAGTAGAAGTACTAACCGTCCCTTTCAAAGTTGGCTTCAATGGTTTTGTATAAAAAAGAAATAACTGTTTGTATGCAGTGCCCTGAACAAATCTGCCCACTTTTCAAGTTTAACTAAAAATCTTTATAGTTTATGATGTACACAGAAAAGCAGAACTATCGGGTGTTAATCCCAAAGCTAGCCGCAGGCCTGTTGCTACCCTAGTATTGATATATAAGCCTTGTGATTTGTGCGCCTTCAAACCTCTAAAAGGAGGAAACTATATGTACTCAAGCAGTTAGAAAAAAACATTTGACTAAAGCCACAGATCCAATACATGATATCCTAAGCCATTTATACATTTCATTTTTTTCTGTTTATACTGGTTATATCAGGGATACCTCAATTCAAGATGGTATTTGTGAAGGTGACTATGCTTCCCTTTTCTTGTCCTGGCCTATGCAATTTCCAGGTTAGTCAGACTCAAGCCTGGCTCAAATTTGTTTATTAGTCCGCGGGTGGTAAATATGTGCCAATGTCTCAATGGAAATAATGTGATTTTTTAACCAATCAGCGGTGGTGAGGAGGACTGAAAAGGGCTAGCGCTTAAAATATTATTCAAGAAGATGCATTTCAATTGGTATTGAAATGAATACATAATGTAACATATAAATCAGAGAGGTAAGACGTGCTGGGGTCAAGGGTATTTCAAGAATGGCTATGATGTGAGGTTCAGCTATGCAGAGTTCGATAATAAAAGGCTAGAGGTCGGACGTCCAATTTGAATCAGCGGCTCACTGGTGGCCGCTTACGATGTTTACCGCCCAATCCCAATCCAACTAAAACTTACGGCACGGAAAAATGCACTTTCCCGTTGATTTCAGCAGGCGCCCCTCGAATATAAAATGATCCTAGATATCCAAGAACATCGTCAGGCATGTGATTTGTTTCAGAAAACGTTTTTACCGTCGCAGTGATCAGGCACATTTTTTTCAGATTTCCAAAATAGCGGGGCCATAGCATGTTCGTAGTTGCTACGGAGTTGCTATGACGAGTGTGGACGTAGTTAACACTCCCCCCTCGCCCTCGCTCCTTTCAGCCCCTCACAATCCCCACAACCACTTCGCCCCACTTCCTTACTATCTCCCACTAATGCCCATCCATATATAGTCACCCGCCCCTTCCTCACCCCCCTTTTATTTTACATTTTGTTCGAATTAGTAGTGCACAGTTGTAATAGTTAATTTAGTATGGAACTGTGACTCGGTAGGTGCGAACACAGCGTCCGCCTGCCGAGGTCGTTGTATTTGGTAATCAGTTTTTTTGAAAAAATATAAAAATAAAGCATTTCGTGCCCATCCTAAAGAAATAACTGGGCCAGTCCAGAGGACTGCAGCTATTTTGGCATTTGCATGCAATATAGAGTACTTGTGACAAACAAAGCTATATTAATCAATGGCGTATTGATAAACTTTTATCCATAACACCACCTTGATTCAGTTTGATATGTCTTGGTTGATGATAAAGTTTGATAGTCGGCATCAAAATTCTGATTCCGATAAAAATTAAAGGGTGGCAAATGCAGCCGAAATTTCTGGGTTCATGAGGAATCGAATATAATCATTATAGTTACATCAAAAATTACTTTGTATCCTCTAAAGGATCCTCATGGCAAATACTTCCTATACCCATCTTCAAAGCAAACAATGGGCCTTATCTATGCATTTAACCATAGAATGGGTGAAATAAACAAAGAGTTCAGCAGCCATTTGCAGAACCATAGGGCAGTTGTCAAGCATCCACCAAACAGGTCAGTAGGAATTCTTACGCAAAGGGTTTAGGTCTTCATCTAGAAAGAAGCAAGCTTTATGAGAGTTGAGAGTTGAACAGTGAAATGAGAAATACACTAATCATCTCCAAGCATACACAAATAACATGGGTATTGATTTAGTTCAATATCGAAATGGATCTTCAAGCAAATGCACATGGCCAATGACTCAACTTTATCAGACAAGTAAATTTGTTATAACATTCGGTGAATGCAGCGTAAATACTGTTTGCCAATGGTTGGTTCTCTCTCACGCACATTTTAACTGTCCACTTCATCTCAATGTACTGGTTAGCTAATGGTGTATTGTGATGCAATCGTAATGCTGGTCTAGAACTACAATACATAACTAACATCATGGCTCCATCAATGAAAGGGTTAAAATGTTCATGAAGAGGTACCAAAAGCTGTTGCTGAGACACTGTGATGTTAATATAAGGATTGATTTAATATCTTGTAGGGAAAACTTTTTTTGCCAAATATAGTTATGGAAGAAAGTCAAAAAACTTGCATGAAGAAAACTAATTTTCTTTAAAAACAGGGAAGTTCTTGTTCGAGAAGGCACTACAACTTTAGCCAAGGACAGTTTGGGGGATATGTCATGAATTACAAAAAAAAAAAGAAAAAAAAGGCATTTCGGCTACCAACTTTCACACTATGAGATGGAAAATTTAGGTAAATTAAAATATGATACAGTGTTAAACAAAGGCCTGTCTCGGTGTGGGCAAGATTGCATTTGAAGTTTTTTAGCATCATACACTGACACAGGGACTGATTAAACTGAAGGCCTTTCAAATGTTTTAATTAGCCTTTTTTTTTTAATAGCTCATGTTAAGTGCTAATTACTAAATTTCTACAAAACAAAATGCAAAACTGTTATTATGACCTACAAGTATCAATCACTATCTCTTTTGGTCAACTCAGCTAGAGTGTGAGCTCATAATTCACTAAAAATTGGGTTTTTTGGTGCTGTACCACTCTGCAGACAAAAAAGATTGGCCATAGAAGACATAAGGACAAATTTGCAATTATCAGAGCTGTAAAAGCGTTAAGGATACCACATAATATTTGAACAGTAATACAGATAAAAGAGTTCGGTGTGGGAAAACTGTGTCATAAAGGAAAGCTCAGAAGCCTGAATTAATAGTGTAAATTAAGAAGATGTCACTTATAGAAAAGATTTTAGTATGAAGTCTGATGCAGTAACTGGATCCAGACCTGAAGTTGATTTCAAATTTACCTGGAAAAACCCTCCATCATGATGTTATAATTAGAATTGAAACTTACCATAATTCTGACTCTCTTTGGTCAGTTGTGGTGGTGCGGCAACATAATTCGACAGTGGCGAGGTTCCTTTCTGAAACGACTCCTTCACATGGATCATCGTACTTTTTGTCAAGTCACACTGCTGAATACGTGTAGGGACTCTACAAGCAAATCCAGAGTTCCATTAAATGGCGTCTTTAATACGCAATTTGACACCAATACGCAGGGAATTTCAGGTGGCGTTTAGTTGGGTAGGGCCCAGCAATCGCCACTGATGAGCGTATAATGATATGTCCTGCGTTTATGAAGCGCTTCATTTGCATATGGTATGAAATGCCCTTGGGATACTCCCAAGGGGTTGGTCTGCGCTGGCGATAAGCTTAGTTCGGCAAGTGCAATTTGTGGAGGCAGAGGAGCGCTACGGCTCATTGCCTATACTACAAAAAATTGTCCTGGAAGAAGGATCTGTGAAAATAGCCATTTACGGCTGCGTTTGGTGTAGGGCAGTCTTTTAGCTAGTGAGGCAAAAATGGTTGAGTCTTAGTAGAATTCCAGAGAGTACAAATGAACTAGCCCCCTCCATTGTTCCATCATTGCCATATCTGTAGAGACAGAAAAAAAATGAGGTAATTTCAAGTATGTACTTCCTGTTGCATGAAGTTCATCACGGTAAAAATTGCAATGCATGGGTCCGTTTAAAAAACTTTTTTTTTTACCTTGCTCTTCACAAGTTATTTTATTTAAAGTGACTAATTTACAGTTGCAAAAAAAAAACCACAGAAATGTTATCTCTCAACTCTAGCAACACTATCCTTTTTGGGTTTGAAGTGTTTTGCATGTTAAAGGCTGACTCAGAGATTAAGACATATAGTTTTGGTAGTAATTTTTTTATTCAAAATAAAAAATAATCATCTAGAAATAAAGATAGTCACTGAAGAATGCCTTAATCCAATTGAGATGATGAATCGGATTTTTTTGTTTTCATGCAGTAGACACTTATGCACAGTATAAAGCGCCATTGGATATTGTTGTTATAACAAAAATTCAGAATTCCGGAATTTTATAACAAATTGTTATTTGCTATATTGTCATAACTCTTAAAAATCAAAAACCGATAACTATATAATACTCACCGGGTATAGCGATTATTTCTCGGCCCCGCCAAGACCGGATTCGAACCCGGAACCCTTCGGTCTCAAGTCGAGCGCGGCAGTGAATAGAGCTAAAGAGGAATTCCCTGTTAGGTCTATGGACACTAACGTGCTTATACATCGGGACAATATGAAAACTTCAATTTGGGCTTAGTTATTTTACAGAATGATTAGTATATGGATGCAAAATTCTGTATGTGCAAAACATGATTTGTTGAAAATTGAGAGTGCACCCTCTCGGGAATCTCTGATTCAGCCTTTAAGTTACTTTTCCTTTGCTCCCCTCTTGTACTTTTCTTTAGCTGATAACAACCATTAATTACTTATTCTCCCATTAAAGAGAAGCAATATGATGCCAGAAAGAATTTTTTTTGAACCCTGGGGGGGTGGGGTTTTTTTTTATTATTGCATATTTGGAAATGCTTACAAATGTATTAAGATCACGACTGAAGTGAATAAGCCGAATACAGCCGTCTTTATGTAATAATATGATGATTTAGTATTCTGCTCCGTGCACGACAGAAATTCAAAGACGTGTTCTAGGGGACAATTACGATGTCAGAGCAATGTTTTCAAAACAAGGTTTGCCTGTTTTCTTTTGTACTTGGTTGTCCCAATAAACCTTGGACTTCCTTGGTAGGTGGTCTACATTCGATCCTGTGGGCAATTTGGAGAAATTTGTATCCTAAACAACATCTCCTCGCGTCACTTTAGTAAATCTTATCATTATCCCCCCTCCTGTAGTCTTGAATTCGATCCTGTGGCATTTGAGAGAATTTGTATCCTAAAAAATCTCCTCCTGTCACCTTTAAATGATATTACCTTCCTCCGGTAGTCTTGAATCGATCCTAGTGCAATTTGAGAGAAAATTTACCTAAAAAAATCTCTCCTGTCACTTTAAAATCTTAATACTGAACTTCCTCATGTGTTAGTCGGGTGAATAAGTTCCACAACCTCTACCCCTCGGTTGGTTATTCACCCCTCTTAGTCTCATTATCTGCCTCCGTTGTCACATTTCTCAAAAAAAAACAGTAGGGAAAGGTGAAAGGGATCCCAAGAAGGGGGGGGTCGGCAAATGTTGGAGATGTTGATTGTGAAGTGATATAAGGAAGAGGTGTTTAGGGTCGGAGGTTGGTAGGTGTCATCAATCATGTCCTCAACCTGGGCAGTGGTTCTGCTGATTGAGAAGAGATGAGTAAGCGGTTGCGGAGTGGGGGAAATTATGGGGATAAATTTATATTTAATGTTGTATAAAACATGTGAGGAGTAGTGCAGATAGTAAGTGTAGGAGGAAGAAATACTCAAATTGTAAATGAACTTCGGGAACTACAATTTTGTGTGTGTAGTTGTGTCCTACTTTAATCATACTACACCTCATAGCAAAGTTCTAGAACATTGCATTTAGAGAACAATATTACTACAGATGCAACAAGATAATAAGAAACACCCAGGGGAGTATATCCACTGGTCCTATTGACCACTTCTTTTGCTATCAAGCATCCCACATTGTTGAGTGTCTCCTTTGATTGCAATATTCCATTCATATTTTGCTCATAAATTTTTCACTTTTGGTTTCTTTTTGTCCATTTGGCATTAGGATTTGGGTTGTTACCAATTATTTTTTCCAAGGAATTCCACTTCATTGCATCATTTTAACCAATCTTGACATATAACGGAATATGTTCTTTTGCTCCAATTGGTTCAAAATTTTGGTTTGCATATGGGATGATTAAACGGAGAAACCTAAAATAAATCACCAAAACATTTAGACCTTTTGAACGGACCTAGATCACTCTTGACCAAGAACAATATCCCATTATCAATTTGCCTCTGTAACTTTGTGAGGCTAAATTCTATACAAAGGTAATGCTTAATTTCCAGCACCCAACTGGACAGATCCATCTCTCATTAAGGTTAGGCCAGAGATCCCATCTAATTTACAGTGGGGGGTCCCTCCTCCACACAAGGTAGTTGATTTATCTTCCAGTGTATGCTTCTGGGTTGAGAGACACTTGCAAGCTAAGTTGTGTTCTTGTAGGACTCTTGCCGAGCACCAGTGTTGCACATAAAACAACCGGATGATAAATATTCATATAATTAGTTTTCATGTAAAACAGTTTTCTACATTTCCTAACCTTCAGTATTAACACCTGATGACTCAGTGACTGTAAGAAACACTTTCTTTAGCGATTATTATCCATGAGGCCGTTAATCTGACACCTCCAGCACTTGACATGCCTCTTCCAAAGCATCAAAAGTTTCTAAACTGCCCCTTCTGGCTCCCCGCGGGGGTGTGTTAGGTTCAGCTCCCGCAGGGTCTCTTGCGAGAGCTTTCCATCTGGTACGTAGCGCTGGATAAATATACGTGAATTCTGGGTTCGCCGACAGTTGGTGAAGAGTGCTGGATTGTGTGTGCTACGGAGAAATGCTCTCCGTCTGTCTTGTGATCTGGAGTACAAGATGCATCTCAGTTTTAGAAATTTGTAATCAAGCAAAGTCTACGCAAAATCCTCTAAATATTAGGATGAATCCTTTCAGATATGGTTCCCTTTCAGGTGTTAAGCAAATTCAGAAACACTTGCCAGGATGATAAATTATTGTTTATTTTTAAAGTAAGTAACAGTTGCTCTGTACATTATGTGTAATTTCTTATCTGGAAATAAACTCTAGCAGCATTAGAAACATATAAGTAAACATTTAAACTTTTTATTTGGTGTAACTCCTCCAATCTAATAAGCACAGTACTCCAAAACATCAAGACCATTTCATACTCAACTACCTACCAGATTCTGAATCCTCCTCAATGGAATCAGCTCTGGGTCCAGTGGTTTCTTGACCATGGCTAGTTTATAGACCTCTCCAAATGTTGTCTTGAGGAATATTGGAGAGCCAGCACACTTGAGTTCTCCATGTGAGATGATGGCGATACGGCGCCAAGGAGATCTGCCTCATCCATTGTAATATGGGTGGACAGCAGGATGGTACGGCCTGATTAGACAAGAACATGGAAAAGTAAAATGGTGGTTGAATTCGTTCTACACTTAAAATATTCATCCTGTTACTTGTAAAATGGTTTAGCCTCCAAATCCACTCACATGATAAATGCCTTGTCTAGTAAAAAAAAAAAACGTCCACCTTAAATGTATTTCCCCCCCCCCCCCCCCCCCCCATCTGGACTTTAAGTATACTTTCATGAAAAGTATATTTTAAGTGAAAAGTCTAGCATAGTGTAAAGGACAGGAAGTGTTATTCGCCGGGGGACTTGTCTGGCGAATTACTGTGGTGAAATCTATTTACCGGGACAAACTTTTTATGCGGGCCGCTATTTAGTATGTATATCTATCAATAACAATAGTATTATAGGTTTATTCCGTTAAAGCTTATTGTAGGATTAAAATCAATCACCACCCACATCCTCCCTCGCTAGTGTAGTGGATAAGAGCAGTAGGTATAATGCAGGTATCACAGGTTCGAATCCAACCATGGCCTTTTCAAATAAATGTATTTCAATATATTTTTAGAGTAGTAAAGAGAAATATTACTAAGTCCAGAGAGTAGTTGTCCGGGTTAATATATTTAACAACAGTAATTCGCCAGACTAGTCCAGCGAATAGCGTTTGCCTATTTTTTCAAATGTACGTTTCCTTCCTACTGTTTTGATAGGTATACATTAAACATCTTGGTTGTAAATTTTAAAAACTTAAACATCAAGGTACCTGAATTGTACCTTTTAGATACTTTTATAGTCTATATTTAAGAGTGTAGGTAAAATACACTTGTAATGAAATGTATCTACTTGTTTTTCCAGGTGATTCCAAACCTGGTCATTCAAACAGTTTATTGCATTATAAAGCAAAGAAGACAGGATAATTGGAACTTAAAATTCGGTTCTGCATCTGTAACTTGTATCTTACCATGTTTATACTTCAATAGCAAAGTCCCAGATGCCATCCTAAGCACACGCAATCTCTCAGCTTGGACTCTCATCTAGTTATGACGTCTTTGATCCACCCACAAAGGCAATGGCTATGGAGAGTGTACGCTGCATTCCGCCAGACAGGGACACCGCACTGTTGGTGTCGCTTTGTAATCCAGGTCAATATCATGATAACTGAATATGATCAATATCAGGTCAAGTTTGTTTTGGTTGGATCACTGTTTTTATGACAAATGTAGTTAATTCAAGTACGATTTAACAACACTAACACACGCATATTAACACACATAAATACACACTAACATCAAACCATACCACTGACCCAAGCAATCAGAAAACCTGCACAAATTCTATATATTTTCAAAATTTTAATAATCGAACCAAATGCATATTCGTTTTCCAGAAAATGAGGCAGCCGTTAAAAGTTTCGGGCTTGCCATATGCCCAGGACAGGTTAGCTACAAAAGTTAAGATTCAAAATATAGCATTTGCATAATAATATGAGCTCAAAAAATACTAGGCTGCTTTTGAAATGTTGTCAAGAGGAAAAAGGCTTGTTCCCGAATAACTGCATGTATAAGTATATAGGATATGCGGATTATGGAGTCACTTTTGCTACATATCCTAAGGGATGGCCCAATTTTTGGCTACCTTTGTAGTTGTCAGAAACAATGACCAACATAAGGTATGATTAAGCTGCTAATGCTATATTACTGTTATTTAAAAAGCAAGTATAAGTGATGTGTGATCATATAGAGTAACAAAGCCAATCCACCTTACCCTTTTTGTCCAGTTGTTATTGCCAATCTAACAATTTCTTTGACCTAAATCTTGATGTTATGATACATAGTTTAACGTACTTGTACATTTCCGGCCTTGATCAGTTGATATATGGGTATTCTTCAATGTTGCATAGAACCTAAATGTGTTCTTCTAAGTCAATTGCCTACGGTTAAAGAAAAAGAAATTTATGATTTATTATTACATTTCAGAACCTGTTATCCCACCTGTGACTACACATCATCTGAATAGAGTAATTTTGAATTCATTCAACTATTGGAGTCACATTCAACATGGAAATAAAATGGTATTTTCAATGTTTGATTGTATTTTTTTAATTACAACTAAAATAATAGTAAAGGAAACACATAGAATGAAAACTTGCAGATTTAGAAAGTGATGTTGTCATTGGGCTTCAAATGTAACAAAAAAGCAAAATTTGCAATTAAAAAAAAAAATCCAAGTTAGAAACATTTTGGAGGGCTGATTTGTCCGGTGTTTAAAAGATATTATTGCAAAAAAACACATTTTAAAGAGACATGGAGGACATTTCCAGAAAGAAAAGCCCTCAATTTTTTTTCGAACCCAGTTTTTTTTTTTGATATTTGTGGCAGACAGAAAATCAAAGCATGGTTTTCTATAGGGATTGCTTTAATAGCAGGTAAGTTCCAAACAAAGTTTGTGTTTCTTTTGTATTGTTTGTTCAATAAATCTTCAAAAACCTCGGTTAGTGGTTACAATGAGCTATGTTGCAATTTGGGAAATATGTATTGTAATAAATCTATGTACGATTTAAACAAACATTCATTTCAAACAAATTATTAATGATTTTGGTGAATAAGTTAAAACCAGGTTAAACTACAATTTTGAAGTTAAACCAATTTGAGTTAAGATGGAAGGTAATCGCATTTGATATACTATCTGGAAATTAAACTCAAAATATAAGTATTAATTGGACTTAAGCTCATTTGAGTTTACAATTTCAAATGTTTTAACTCTTGGATTACAGTTTGGCTAGTAAATCATTGTGAGATATAATTGGTGTGAACTCAATTATCAAAGAGTGACATTATGTGAGGACCATTCCCAGACTATTTTGATCTGCAGCATATCAGTGCGTATATAAGTCCATGATACGGGCTGTACCAGTGTAGGTGGGAATAGGCCTGTTAATATGGACCTGAAAAATAAAAAACAAAAATATAAATATAGTAGTCTCCAACCATTTGAACTCTGGTATATTATGTATAGTTCCTATACTAAGTCAGTAGCTTGTGAGATGTTCCCAACTGGTCTGCGGAAGCCATCTCAAAAAGGCCCACTAAGATTTGTATGACTCATTTCGATTTTATTTTTCATGACTGGTTTCAGATAACTGACCATTTAAAATGCAGAATTTTGAAAGTTAAAGGACAATACTTCTGTTGTGACTAAGATAAGAGTTATTACACACTTCTTGGCCAATCTTCAAAGGAAGGACAGAGTCTGTGGTTACATGTCTTGGACTTGGGCCAAATATTCTATAAGACAATAAGCAGGGCTAGTTTGTTGATGCAAATTTTTGGAATTGTCAAATGTACATTTAATCCGTTTCTCTTTCTCTCTCTCTCTCTCTTAAAAAAAATAAAAAAAATAAAAATATTATATATCTATTATAGATTATATAAACCAGGTTAAGTTATAGCAAAAGTTATTTTCAACATGTATAAAACTAGTTTCCTTTAAAGTACTTGCAACTAGCAATATCAACAGATTTGTTAGTCAATTGTAATGACCTTGAATGTATGCACTTGTAATCACGACTGTAGTCCTTGAATATAAAATTATCTAGACTGTAGTTGTGGCCTTACACATTTCTGGGATCCCCCATATGCAAATTAAACCATCCATGTTACATAATCAATTCACAAAAAAACATGTTGAATGCTATTGTTCGTGGGGTTTTCAGTTGGAGGTTTTACATTGTGTATTTCGCAAATATGGGAGGGGTGTTCGTAGCAATCTTGGAAAAGCAGGGAACACTAAAAACACTTCTTTTTAACGGAATCTGCAGAATACTGTTTGCAACCGAATCACTGGACCCGATTAAACTAGCTATTTGTCTGTGCACAAAGTTCATCACTTCTGCCACTGTATCCCCTTGTACTTGGTCCACAATATAACGCCACATTACTCACAACACAGTACTTTATTGGGAGTAGCATGGCAATTCCTTGCAGAGAAAATAAACCCAAAATTTCCGGCCATTGGGGCATATGTCTTGAGCCTTTCAGAAACCCTCGTGCATTGCCTTGTCTCCATTCATTTTGGAGGAGTGCTTGGAAAGGTGGCTAAACAACAGGAAAGATCCAATGTATTAAGTTGTCCAAATTGTAAAACACCCACACAGATACCAGCAGAGGGAAAGTACAGGGTGTCCCAGCACACTTCTGGTTAACAGTCTACAGGAAACAGTCAACATGGATAAGTTAGTAACTTAGTACAAAAAAATTTATGTTGTAAGTGATAGTTAGAAAATAGGGACAGAAATGTTTATTTAGCCTATTCACTTTCTGCTTATGTACCTCCACGATGCGTACTCATAACACTATTGGGAATCAAAAGTAGTATTAGGTCTGCAAGTAAGATTTAAATAATTTGCAACATTTGTTCACAACAAAACACATGCATGCACACACACACACCGCACACACTGAACACACGCACATACACACACCACCTACACACGCACATATATATTATATATATAATAGGTCTAGAAAGTCCAAATAGATTAAATGGAATAACCCATAATTTATTCACGAGAAATTCCACACAGTTCGGCCATAGCCTTTGCAAGTGGGAATGCGTGAAGGGACTAATGGGACAACATGCGTGGAACGCGAGAGCGCAGGTGAAGGATTGTACGCGTCGGACGTCGGAGGTATGACGAGAGCGCTGTGCTAGCACGCGCAGGAAATAGCCCCGTGAGGGTAACCACACAAGATTCGCGGAGGAGAAGGAAAAGAAAAATGAAGGAGAATGTAGAAACAGAAAGATGAAATACGGAAAGAGCAGAGGAGAGAACGAAGACAGGAGAGAAAAAAGAAAGACAAAGAAGAAGGATACTTTTTTTATGCTGTATTGTTAGAAGAAAAATCACTGTGTCGTCTGCTGTCGCAGGTGGGTTGTTTGGAAAAAATGGGGCCCAAGGTCACATGAGGTCATTAACACATGGGTCACCCTCCCGTCCAATCCCTTCCACCAAGTTACATCATCGTTAGCCCCTTACTGAACTCATACGGAATGCAATATATAAGGTTAACACATTTGACCGGCAAAGGTCACATGAGGTCACCAAGGGCACGTGCGGTAAACAACATGTCACCCCATCCCGGCCCTCCTTTCCACCGAGTTACATCATGTAGGCCTTGCAGAACTCATACGGCATGCAATAAGGTTAACATTTTGACCAAGGACCACACAAGGACATACGACCAGGGTATCCCTATACATGTGCCTTCGGGCATTCTGGCAGATGACACAAAAAATGGGAGCGAATTAAAGGGATAGCGCGATTTGCTAACCGAAACATCAAAAAAATATCAAAAATCCATATTTTTGTTTTGTACTGGCATGGTATGCAAATACATAACCTGCAAGTGGTTGGCTTGAAATCCATGTCCATTATATGACAAGGCAGCAACTTTTTATCTATTCTGTAATTTCTATATATCAAAATTCCGACATAAGGCCTTTTACTGTGAAGATACCGATTTTTAAGCGTAATATTGTGCATCATGATGACACAGTTGACCTTCAAAACACAAAACATGCTTGATATTTTTATTCTGTACTGAGTGGAAACCACAATCAGATGTTTAGTGTAGATTTGAGACGCATCGCTGATGTCTATTTACGGGAGACAGTATGGACTAAATTTCCTCCAAATACTTCATTTTTTCACTATTTGGTGATGTTTTTCTACATTAAAGGTTAACCCACTAACTCACTTATACCAGTAGTCATGGGAAAAATGGCAACGTTGAGCATGTTTCTTTCACATTTTAACAATCTCACAGAGGAAACAACAACATCAACCCAAAGTACAAGCTGAAATAACCAAATAACCAAAGTTTTAAATATGATGAACAGAGAAATTTTTAGTTACGAATCACCAAAAACTTGCCCGATGTCAGATCGGCAACCCAAGATTCTCTAGGAGTCGCCAAAGATAGTAAATGTGAGCAAATCGATGTAAAATTTATGACCGCGGAGTAAATTCCCCCAAAATTTCACTGTCCAAATGCCACTTAGTTGAGAAAACATACCAGCTATACCATGTCACTCATGAAATTCCATCACTTTCTTAATAGAACTAGTGCATATTCAGAATGTTCAAAGCACCTTTACAGATGCCTGAAGAAAATAGTTCACCCAAGATTGTGATCCTTACGGCAGCGAGGTTAGTGTTGTAAAACCTATAGCAGTAGTTGGAATTGCAAACACTTATCCCTGCTTTATAAGTTGAAAAAAGGCATTACCACATTTTTTCGATTCGCTTGCATTATCGCTGCTAATCCCTAGGCTTTAATCTATATTTATTTTAAAAAATATTCTTGAAGTTGGCTATGTAATGATAGGAAAAAAAAAAAAAAAAATAAAAAGTTCACTTGAACTACTTTCTAAAGGAAATTTCTATAATTATTGTGTTCTCTCATAGGCAAAAGGAGACTACGACAAAAAAGATATGCAGCAGGTGCAACAAACCAGACAAAAAGGCAACAGTATTGTCTGACTGTAAACCACTTTTGTGTGTATCTTGTTTTGGTATACACAAGACATGGGAGGTCATGAACGATCACAGAGTCGTCACAAGTAGAAGACCTGTCACTGGGAAGTCACTTTTTCTGAAAAGCAACGGACCAGTTACTGTACGAACATGAAGGTAGCAGAAGAGATTACTGTGAGATGTGGAAGCCTGTTCTGTAGAGACTTGTATTTGTTATTCAAAGCAATGCTGTCGTGATCATGATACGGTCCCTTTGGAAGAAGGGCCTCTGATAAGCAAGTTATCATTGAAGGAGGCGATGAAGAAATGTGGGAGAAGAAACGAGAATGCCGAGATGCTCTAATAAGACTAACATTGTTGAAGAGACCTTTGTGATACGCCAGTATGGTTAAAACTGAATTGATAATACAAAGAGATTCATATATACAAGAACTAGAAAGTATATTAGCACCCATTTAAAAATGATATAGATAAGTCCCAGACGAAAGAAAGAAGCAGATGTCAGAACAGAGCTATCTCCAAAACAAAATGACACAAATAGAGCAGGCAAGTGCGATAGGGAAATGTAGCAGATCCTGGATCCCCCTTATGATATGCGTGCGAATCACAATATGTGTTGAGCACCACTTCAGAAAGTGAATCAAAACAAATTGGTGAGGTACAAAAACTAAACTTTAATATTCCAATCACCAAAATTACTGTAAATTAGTATTAAAGCAATGGAAGCAACACAACAGTTAAAAGTTGCTACTGAAGAAATTCTTACAGGAATAGCTGGAACTCCATTGAGAGGTTGCAGTGTGTTTCTATTACTCTAAATGACAAGTGTTCTCAAGGGTGGTGAACTAAGCCTACCTTCTGAAGACGATGGTTTGTGGTGGGTTTGGTGAGTTAGCATTACAGAGAGCAATGTGTAATCATTCAAAATGCCGTAGGTTTTGTAAGCTTTCAAAGCCATTATAAACAGCTTTAGAATTTAAACGTACAATGCAAAAAGTGACCTTGTTGCCAGCTGCAGAGCAGTAACTGTAGACAAGAATGGATGTTAATATTAGGAATGAAAGATATGCAATCTCAATTAACAATGCTGATGAGGTAATTGAAATCTAGCTTGCAATATCCAGTAGGCCACGAGTGGTACTGCGACATCAGAAGAAAAAATTGTAGTAGACTGACAATGACACCTTCACTTTCGATGACTCAGGCAAATCTATCCGGACCATTGATCCTCCTCAGAGTAGACAATTGCCGCCCCAAGATGTGTGTGGTAGTAAGACAGATGAGGATTTGTTGTGAACAGGGGTGACCCAAAAGCCATCTACAAGTATGCAGTATAGGGTGTAAATGGATGTGTCATACAGAGGTTACTAACCCCCCTGGGGTATTGCTCTGTCTCATGATGATCATTCAACTTTTTACAGATTTACACACAAAAAGTGGTAAAAATATTCAAAAGACTATAGGAAAAAGGGCAATATATTAATATATGCCCCAGAGAGGTTCGTTTACATAACTTGCCCATACATTTAGCCATAGGTTATTGCGTGATGACATCATGGGGTGTGAAATCCGACTATGCCAAAAGAGGCTTAAATTGTACTAGCTTGCCCCCCCTGTGGGGAATCTTCCCCCCCCCCCGAAAAAAAAAGCTGGCGACGCCATGCTGTGTCCGCAATGCATAAACGAAGCATGATGTGGAATTTTGAGAGATTTATCCAGCTGGCTTGGCGCATTCATTTGAAAGCAAGTTTGAGCACGTTGATGGCATTTCAACATGTTTGGATTTTTAGGCGGGGAGTATATTACAAAGGATGTCTATCTGTTTATAGATAATGTCCAAAAGCCAAAAAAAACATCCCAGCAGCACTGTTATAGTGCTAAATATGTATCTGTGGCCAATGAGATGTGTAGAAAGCAAGTGTATGTTTTTCCTCTGTATTCTGGCTAAAAATTTGAAACTGTTCAGCCATGGATGAGTTTCAAGTGTCACTTTTAGAGAATTAGGTTAAAAATTTAATGAGAATTTATACTATTTTGACTTGCACACTTTTTAAGGGTATCTATAGTTCACTGTGTGATTGCCACAAAATAACGACTAATTAACCAAGCCTTTCTTTAGCTGGGCGCGGGCGGGATTTTTACCCCGTGGTTCCCAAGTTTTGCGCTCGGTAAGACCAGAAAAATCGGACCCTGGCGCCGGATTTTGAACGCAAATTTGCGCCCGGTCCTCTGGTGTACTCAATTTTCAATTCAAAGTTATTGAATACTTCGTGTGAAAGGCATCCAAATTGGTTATGAAATACAATTACTCAACATAAATTTTCTCAGTGCACATACCGCATGATTAAAAATGAGACATTAAAAACTTTTGGCCCGATAGCACAAGGATCCTGAAAGTTCTAACTTTAACAAAAAAAACAATAATGTGCCTATAGCCATAATCGCACTAACAAATGGACCGATATGGGCTCAAACAAAATAAAAAATGGGCTAATTGAAAAAGAAAAAAAAAACACGTACGGAGTTTTCTTTTCTCCCAAAACAAATTTTAAATTAAATACTGTGTGTGACTCATATCTCGAAACCCCTTCAAACCCGGAAGTAAGCTGGTCGGTCATTTTCCAAGCTTCCAAAGTTTGCAAATCTTTGTAACTTTCATAACCATAATCATGTAATGCTATGTATTTCTTCGTTTTTAGCAGGGATTTGGATTATTACTGAATACATTGAACGCTGTTCTCTTGGGCTGGACTGTTACGATGCCGAGTAAATGTCATCGATTTCGGAGACACCCGCTATCTAGTGATCAGGCAACGATAAGGTTTAAGACAAGGAATTTTAACAAACGATCGATCTAGCTAGGCCTAGATATCTTATAGCTAATAATTGAAATAAAAATGAAAAAATTGTCTGTTTTATTCTCCCTATTTTTCCATTCATATCACATAACACTCATTTGTTTAGCAGTTAATCCTGCTATGTATCCATTATCACATATACATATCCCTACTGCACCATGGCCATAGGACTTCACTGGTTGAAGGCTGTGTTTGGAGCATCGCATATCGGATGAGTCCGGTCTCGCCAAGTCCAGATACTTTAAAAACGATGTTGGACGTACCATGATGAAATAAATTGGGTTGCGTTAGTCAATCGTGGGTGCTCCAAAAGTTCATAATATTTTCGAACTTTACCAAGTTGTTGGACTTGCATAATAATTTTTTAATAACTCCCGTTCCGAACCAAACGGCTCGAGTTCCATTAGAATGAGGGAACCAGGGAAGCCGCTTTTTTATATTTTCTGCACCTGTCCAATGTCATATTATTGAAAGGCTTGAAATTAACGTTTTGCGGTTGAATAAAAGTGTGCGCAGACAAAGCCACATGTGCGTTAGAGGATGGTTTCATCAGTAACTTTGCATTTGATGCAGGGTTTTATCATAAATTGATGTCCCCGTTGGATTTATATAATATTGGATGGCTGAGGTTGATAACAGAAATATCACCCAAGCCTGGATCCATATTGGGTTCGAGTCGAAGAAGTAGCCTTAATATTTTCTTGGCGAGGGGGGGATGTTTTTCTGGTTATCAGCCGCTAAAAAGCCAGCCAATATTATTATCATTATCAAGAAGAAGCTGACTTGAAAAAATAGTTTTAAAATGGCTTCAAAATAATACAAACAAGTAATTTGCTTGACGAGTTGCCTGACCGAATGCCCGATATTTTTTGTGTATTGTGCGTGTTGGGCGGTACGCGATAATCGCACTGTGGTAATGCACCACAGATGCATACTAATATGTAGTATTGACCAATAAGGAAATATACATGAACTTTCACCCATGCAACACTTAAACAGGTAGATATCTTTGACAGTGAGATAGTAATCACAGTTGCATTTTAACAATTTTGAACTTTTGACGCACAAATACTATCTATTTGGTATAGTTTTCCAACTAAACTATCAAATAGTATCATCATTCCTCTTTCACCATATATATTTTATTGCAGCCCTTGGTCATACACATAGATTTTGTATTTGTGAAGTTATTTGGCGGGCGTTTCCCACCTACTCATAAATTTCCACCTTTATCACAACATATAAAAAGGTATAATAGTTTGACTTACATTGTAGTAGTTTTTTTCCAGCCCCATTATGTCCCAGGAATGATGTTATCTGTCCCTCGTACATATTCAAGCTAGATTGTTGACTGCAAGCTTTTTACCAGTCTTGTACACTATATATTATAGATAATTTCCTGGTGGCAATCTCTAAGTGATACACCTAACACAGCCACACAAAGATGAGTACAACATGAGGTTTTCAAACTGTGCAGATTGATTGGATTTGCAATATACTGTTTTTGAACATGAATTCAGCCACTTATTTGATTATTAGCTACATGTCAGTTCTTCAAAATGTTAACAAATAGCTCCCCTATTTTTCATCAAAGTCATTTTTTTTGCACTGCTGTTGGTAATGATTGAAGTAAAAAACCCTGTAAGTGGCTAAGCTTAACACACTGTATTTGATTCAAGAAATGATGATTTTTCTGCGTTGTTTTTACTAATAAATTCGGGATCCGACTTTTACTGGTCCAATAAACGTATAATTTTATCTCCCAAGACTACTTTAAATTATTTGAGTGTCTGTTTTTCACAAAGACGTAATATAAGGTGTTGATGTAACCTCACCCAAAATTGGCATTGAATTGGAAAAAAGACTGATTGTGGCTTTTAAGATGTACACGCATTGTGTCAACTATCTCTTTTATTTTCTGTCATGTATGAAATAGTTAATAACTGTTTTATTACTATTGCTTGAAAAATTAGACAAGTCAGTGGCCTTTGCGCTGAATTTTGATCACTGTGCAGATGCATTCACTCCTGTGGAGCTTTTGTGGCATTACATGGCTGCATTGATTTGTCCACTGGCATTGATTTGCCCAAGTTTCTCACATTTTAATGCCCTTTTTATTGAGCTATAACTATTTCACTTAGATTCTATTCAACTTATCACCCATTCCTATCCAATGAGATTTAATGCTGATGATTAAATCAATGGTCAAATTGGGCTATGTAGATATATTTGACGCCCATGTGTTTTCTTTCCCTGCTCTTAACCTTACCTTTGTCAGATTTTCAATACAGCACCAAGGGGCACTGTTTTGTTCACGGCTCACACATAGGTACTTTGGGAAAAATACGACAAAGTTCAATTCTTCACAAGTTTTGCCAAGGAATGTAGAAACCAATTGTGGTTAAGACGGTTAAGAATAGAGCCTGATGGGTTATTAACAACTTATTAAAGGTTAGTGACTCGATTGACAACCTCTTCCCCCTATTGCCCTATCAAAATTTGAAATTTGGTATTTGGAGGAATTTTTCTCATTACACCTGTTGTGATGTTTTACAAAAAAGTTAACAAATGTGGTCAATGACACTAGCTCACACGCACGGCCTAGGGGCAAATTTGGTACACATTTATTCTTCTTCTGGGCTAAAACTGACTGAAGTTAACTCAAAATTGGCCATCAGATGGGTTTGTGATGTGAAAAAATATCATTTTAAAAATTAACCCATGCTCTGGTCACCACCTCTAAACATTTTCACTTTTATACTGGAAGATAGAGGAGGAGGATAAAGAACTGTAAATTTTATTTACCGAAAGTATTGATGGGCATGCATGTAAAAACAAAAAGAAAGATGCAGAATTTTAACTATAAATTTGGAAAAAGACACATGATTATGGCAAGAAGGAGTAATGATCAATTTTCATTCATGAAATTCAATTGCCCGTGGCAAGTGCCATGACGTCCACAATTCTGTCTTGGCTATTTGGCAGGACGACACAACTTTTACAAAAAGGGAATCCATTAGGTGATATGAATTTTGTTGGCGTCATACTTGAGGGGCTATTTACAAAAATATCTGTTATAAAATATATTTGTTATTACAAACAACAAAGTACATGTGTAAATGTTCAGGTGGTAGAGATGAATTGGGATTTCCAGAGGCAAAACATAAATTAAGAAGTTTTTAGCACATGCTCAAGTTGGGAGAGGAATAGTAATTACTTATGTTCTGGCAGCCAAGCGGGAATGCAACAAGTGTGATACTCCTTAATAAAAACCAACCAACTAAAATTCTGTGGTATACTCCATATTCCTTTACATGTTTAGCCAAATAAAAATTCACTATACTCTGTTCACCTCCTTGTGGCAACCGGAAATCCACGAATTAAGACTTACGTGGCAGCAGTCACACGTGCGTTTTGCGTTGCCATCTTTTGTTCGCGCTTGTAATTACGCCCGCTCTTGGTGTCGGCGCCAGCGCTTGCCGCGTCCATTCTACTGTCCATGACAAGGTGAAACAGAGTTGGAGTATGATACTCACTCTCAGCAGAGCTACTCATAGCAAAGCCCTGCTCATCATCCATTGCTGAAAGAAAGTTGAGGCGGTCGTAAGTTTTCTTGAGGTTGAAGCTACAGCCACATACGTTGGAAGCAAGTGGAGCAATTGTGACCAAACCAATACGACCTCTGCAGTGGGAAATACCATGGTCTTGGTAGACCATAAGATCCTGTGAAAATAAAAAACCATTTCAGTTTAAAAGTTGTACATCTTGGCGTTACAGAAAAGGGCAAAAACTTACAAGCTCTTTGTGGAGGAAATATAAAGAATGATTGATGTTTCAAATTGGTTTCAAATTGCTTGTATGGAAATGTCACACTGAAATATACATTTACTTAATCTTAATCAGTCAAAGGTGTGTAGCAGAGGCAGAAAGCTGATCAATCATATACCCCTGTGCTCCACAATTAATATTCCCCGTAATTACACCCCAAATGTCAAAACATAATGCACAACATTTGACATTACAAGCCAATAGCATGAAACAATTGAGCCGATTTTGAGAAAAATGTGGTGCATTCTAGGCATTTTTACGCCTGTGTGAAATTGATCTAGAGAGTAGACAAACTATACTTTTTTGTAATCATGGGACAGATGACACAATATTATAAACCTTTTAACGTGTGGCATTTGCAAATGTACCACTAATAAATTTACTCCCGTCCCTATCCTCAAAATGTTAGGATGACAAAATTGGAAGTATCGCTGGGTGAATATTGCTATAGTCCTCTGTCTCTATCTCGTGCAGTGACGTCAGCGTGAGCATTTGTGGTGAAGGAGTAATGCTCACGCTGACTTGAAAGCGAGATTACGACGAGCACTAACGACTAGGCATTTCTTGACCGCGGGCGTAAAGGTTAAGACACCACGCACAGACGACGAAGAAAGAAAACACAAACATAGAAACACAGCAAAACAGTTGGTGAAGGGTATAATAAGGCCAAAGTCCTATGGTCTAATGCGGACTATTATCGCATTGTTTGAGACGTTTGGCTTGTGTGTTTCTTTTGCATTTGTGTGGTTATGGCTGGCGACACAATTAGAGTGTGAGTATGTTAAACCTAACCTGGATGTTACACCCTCAATATACCAGTGAGTATGGCATACAACACTGCATCTACAGCATCATTATGTCAACTGCTTTGTAGGTTGAAATGGTCATGTTATACAGGACTCCTATCCCAGTTATCCCCTGTACCATCACCACCCTCCTCATACAGGGCAAAGTAGCGAGCACCAAGTCCAAATGCATTGGTGGAAAATAGTGACTGGTATAGGAGGAAAGCCAAAGACGTAATTATTATCTTTTTGGAATAAATGTAATCTCAGTCATAGGCACTCTGTGTATGATTTATATTTTCCGACCAAAAATGCATGCACCAATCGACACAATCAAAATATAAGAAAAATACTGCAAGTTAAAATGTTAAACTTCGCCTGCGGAAACATACACCAACGGTTCATCCTGGTCAAAGGTCACCTAGGCGGTCAGTAGTTTGTACACCCCAGATGAGTGATACTTTTGATGGAGCTGAAATTACTCAGACAATATTTGCAAGCTTAAGCAGGACACAAACTTTTTTTGAAATGTTGTGGGGAGGTTTAGAGAGATTCAATTAGATTAAAGGGGATTAAGAAAGGGAAAAAAATTGAAAATATTTTCACAGATATGACCTTTGACACTGACCTACAAGTCCATATCTCTCACCAGATGTAGTGTTACCTACTAAGGTTCTCTGGTGGTAAGTCATTTTTTTTCAATTAGACCAGAAGCTCTGGGCAGTTCAGCAACTTGTGCAGATATGACCTTTGACATTTGAACTACAGATCTGTTTCTTACACCAGATGTATTGTTATCTATAAGGTCCTTTGATTGTAAAGAGTATCAAAATTGGACCCGGGATTAGGTGCCGTAACAACATCTGCTTGCAGAGGATAGAAACTCCTTATGCTTAAAGATGCCAAGGGCATTAAGTATCAAACTTTTACAGGTTTGAATCATACCAATCTCCTTCAGATAGTATCAAGTTTTGAGTTAAAATGAGATGAGAAATTAACTTTTATTGTAGGCCTATATGGCTAGGTTATTATATTTAGTTCAGGGCCATTTATCTTCAAATACAAAGGTTACAAACTCGTGGGGAGCTAGGGAAGCGTCTCTTATTTGAAATTACACAGATTGCCAATATTTATCATACTTTTCTTGTTGAGTCGATCAATATGAGTCTACAATTGTCTGAGATGATAACCAAGAACTACTAGTATTCATCCATTAATGATTGAAGAAAAGACCTAAACAAATTTACAATTGGCTAATGGTGACACAAATGTTATGCAAATTTCATAAAAATAACCAAACACAAGACTAAAGGGACATCAGAGATTTTGTGGGACAGGTGCCCTTATTTTTTTGACAAAGTCAGGTTTTTGTCCATCTAACACTAACATACCTACAATCCTAAAGACCCCCAAACTAATCAGGCAGCAAAAAATGAAACTAGAGGGATTTTTATTTTCAAAGGTCTGGATCCAAACAACTAAATTAACATAGTGTTAGGGAAAAGCAAATTATTAGAGCGTTCACAGAAGCATGTATCATCTGCAAGTTGCGTTTTGATTGGGGAAACAAGGTCACATGAGGTCACCAACAAGTGGGTACTAGCCAACAGATTCTATTGAAAACTATAGATAGCGTACGCCCGTTTTGAAGAATAGGCTGCCACCGTAACCGTGGTTTGACATTATAAATTCATTACGGTATCCATTCGAAACCCCTCACACGTACGCGCATGAGCCGTAAATAAATTGGTACACCCGCTATGGAAATCAGGGATATATTGAATAATGGTACACTACGCTTATGGTACATAAGTACGCACGGTGGGGAAAAATATGGTTACGGCTTTTGATCTGGCGTGCTATCTAGTGTTAAAATAGAAATCAGTGGTTACTACCCAGGGACTGTTACATCCAGTATCATGAAAATAATTGAAATATGGGGATAAAACCAAGCATGTAAAATTGACTTTTTGGGCCACAAAGGTCACACAAGGTCACACAAAGTCATGCGAGCTCAACTAACAGGTGCCTTAATGAGGTCACAAACATTTGGGGCACTACCCATGGACCATTGTATACAAGTATCACAAAATCTATTCACATATTGGGCCACAAGGGTCACACGAGGCCACAAAGGTCACTGCGGTCACCCAAGGTCACATGAGGTCATTAACATTTGGGACAATAAGGGCCCTGTATGCCAAGTGTCATGAAAACTGATCGACCTATGTGGATACATCAGCAATTTTAAAATAATGGACCATTCGTAAGACCTCTGGTGACCTTGACCCCATTAAGAGAGTGGGTTAACTTGGGGCACTACCAAGGAGCATTACAGGTGAGTGGAATGAATGAAAAATGTGTGTATGTAGGTGGAAAGCAACGGGGCAATTATGTTAGGGTTAAATTTGGAGCAAGCATTTTTATCACACAGGACAGAACACAAGACAAAGAAGAACAGACACAGACAGACACAAAGGACACACGACACACGCACTACCAAAGCAATCCCTATGTGCCCTCTTGCAGATGACACAAAACAGTTGTCACATCAATTTGAAGTTTCAGCAGTTTTTATTTTTGTGCCCTATGGAAGAACCAGGGGCAATATAGCGCGTGGCTCACTGGTTTAGGGGCTATAGCCTTTGGGCTGAAGGTACCCGGTTCAAACCCCGGGGGACCACTTTGCAGGGATTTAAGCGGGTACTAAATTCTGATTATCTGGACAAGAGAATTGATTGAAATGGAATTCGCTCTCCCCATGGATTTTCAGTGGGCTTGGGCAAATGAACCATGATAATACCCAGTCCTTCGGATGGGGACGTTAAGCCGTCAGTCACCTGTGTAGAGAGTCAGATGTCGACAAGGGTAGGATGATTACCCCTGGCGTCACAATTCCGTCCGGTAAAATGGACCCTCTGGAAATAAGCTTCTTGTCGAGGCTTCTTGGGCTATCCCAGGAATGTTCAAATAAATAAATCAAATAAAAGAGGTGGTAGTAATTACCCACTGGATGTCTCTGAATGCCCCATAAGGTGGGTTCATACTTTATCGGCAGAAGTCTGCAGACACTAGCCTTTCGAACATGCTTTTTATGCAATGCGTTATATTTCATGCATCCGGCGCGCAAAGCATGTTCGAAAGACTAGCATCAGCAGACATCTGCTGATAAAGTATGAACCCACCATTCATACTTTAAAACACAATACACAGAATAGACTTACCGCAAGTGTGTGAAGGGAGGCACGGATTTACAATGTAAGCCAGACTCTCCTCTCTGATACGCTATGTACGACATGGAACATAGCTGTGAAGATGAATACCAGCAAAGCCTGCAGCTAACTTGGCTTGAGAAAGAGAAATAAAACACGACACCATGAAACTACAAAATCAAATATAAAGAAAACATACATGCAAAGTAATCTTAGACTGGTCACACGAGCACTGTTTGGCAAAAAATTCCATACTCCCAACCCCCCCCCCTTTTTTTTTGAAGTGTACATGTAAAAGTTTTTTGTAATGTTGATTTAGGATTAGGGTCTGTATTGTAAGTCCATAAATAAAAAAAGAATTGGGTTCTTGTAGATGCTATAGGAGGTAAATATGGAATTCTTTCCCAATATTTAATTGTAATATTTTTATTGCAGAAACTATCACACGGTTTTTAAACTTATTGTAATCAGTCGTAAACATTTCTCGGGCACACAAGGCAATATAAGTTGTTTTAGAATATCAATTCAAAGGCTGTTGCAATGGTAAAAGTCAGGGTTAATGGAGCCGTAGTGTTCACTGCATGGGCCTACCTGAGTTTAATTGGTATTCAGGGCCTTGCTCATGTATCATATGAAAAGCACTCACTATGAGCCAGTAAAGTCTCAAATCCCATTGCACAGTTGTCATTCGGTAACAGATCTAGAAATAAAACACCTGAGTATTGGGTCGGATGTATAATACCCAGAAAACAAGGGGTCGTTATGTCATACATGTCAGACAACCCCACTGAAGGTGCCGGTAGATGAGATTATTGTAACTCATAGCGACTCATTCAGAGCATGAACAAGTATAATATGAAATGGAGGTACACGGTGATTTTACAGAGTAAATTACGAATACCATGTAGTACAGTAGTGGCCAATGATGAAAAAGTATGTAGTACAACGGTGACATTTCGCAGTCACATGCAAGCTGTATTATAGCACTATTGTGTAATATGGTAATAAACAAGAAAAAAAACCCTCATGTGACCACCAGCTTTACATTTACTCAAAACTGAAATTATTTCATTTGATTGACAGTGAATTAGGAAAGCACAAATAAATGTTTTGAACCAAAGGATATATTATCCAAATCACTAATGCACCTGAATTTGAAAGTTTAACCTTGATGAGGTCATGTGACCCCATACATAGCCTATAATCCCCAACTTTAGCAAAGACCATTTAGTACTTCCATGATTTTTTCTTCCCCAAGGAGAATGACCCACTAATATCACTCCACATCTAGCATCCTAATGGTGAGGTCTGTGACCGTTCACATGAAAGCACCTTAATATTGAAACTCTTTGTAAGCTATGTGCACAGTGAAGTACAGATACATTACAATGCATTTTGGGATTGGTTTTAAACCACCACCTGGTTTCACAAGCCGCATTCTAAAACGGCAAGAGTACACAAACCTACATTTTTATATTCAAGGTTTCTGAGTATCATGAGATATGCATGTAATATAATTTCTGATATTCATGTATGCAAATCTCTAACTTTATAACACAGACCAATCAATTGGGCTGCTAATGTTTTATTTTCAGTAGCCCCACTCTGTTTATTTATTAACAGATTGTTGTCAGATAAGATTAACCACCTAACGCTTGATTTTCACCTTGCATTACATCATTTTCGTAAAGGATATAGGCAGCGATTTGCGATCCAAAACATCAAAAAAAAATTAACAACTATCATAAATTTGGTATTTTTTGTTACTGGCATGGATGTGCTAACATACCTTGCAAGTGGTTGGCTTGAAACTGTGTATTAAAGCCAAGCCATTACCTTACCGATTCTGTAATTTTTATAACTTGTGCGTATTTACAATTCCGACTAGAACAAAAAAGCCTTTCCCTGTGAATATCATGATTTTAATAAATGAATTGTTATTATGCACTATGACCTGTACAATTTGACCACAAAATTCAAACATTGATCTTGTGTTTTATACTGTACTGGTGTAAACCACAATCCGCTGTTTAGTGTAGATTTTGAGATGCCATTGCTGTATTTATATTTGCGGGCGAATGGTACTGACAATTTCCTTTTCTCCTCAAATACTTCATTTTTTTTCACTATTTGGTGTTTTTTTTCCCTACATTATAGCAGTTATATGGAATTGTACCACTTTCCCTGATTTATACAGAAATGCAGTTCACATTTTCATTTCTCTCGCATTATCGCTGCTAACCCTTTAACCCATTTTCAAGGACAATTTGACTCTTATATTTTAATTATAATATTTTTCTAAATTTACACTTCTGACTTTAATTTGAAGGATGCCTTTAATTTTCTGTTCATCCTATCTAATTTTTTTAAAACACTCCTGAAAGAACACCCATGCACAATCCATTACAATTTAATAAGGCTTGTTTGCTTAATAAGATTTATCCTGTGAATACACCATCTATCAATAAGAAGTCCCCATTTTCCACCATATCCAATGAAAGTTACAACCACTTGTGCCGAATCACAGATATACAGGGTTCCAAAAAGATAAGTTCCCCCTAAATTCGAGGACATTTCGTTGCATACTTTCATTGACTGGCTGTTTAGAAAATTTTTAAAAATGTTTAATAAATATAGGAAACATTTGGCTCTGCCACAAAAGTCGTTGCTTTCAAAAAACACTTTTGGCCTCCACACACATTCCTTTTTCCAAAATGACGTTGTAAGAAAAGGGCACTTTACAACCAGTATCAAAGACTGAAGTAAAGAATGATCAATTTACAAAAACAAACAACTATTCATTTCATTTCTATCTGTGCAATTGCGTTCTGAAGTAAATAAGCTAAAACATTAACACATTTGCAACACAATAAACAAACAATATATTGTTTTTGTTGAAATATCATCAAATGCGTTGCAATGGTAAATCGGGTATGGTTTCTCCGGGTATTGTTCACTGCCCATGCCCCATACCTGAGTTTAATTGGTATTTCAGGCCTTGCTTCATGATATCAAAAAAATCTGAAAAAAGCACTCACTATTAGCCAGTCACAGTTCTCAAAACCCTGCACAGTTTTCATTCATACCCGTTATCTAGAAAAATAACCACCCTGGTATTGGGTATGAGGTATAATACCCCGACACACAAGGTCAGTTTATGTCAAATACATGTACAGTACAACCCACTGCTAACTGTGGCCCTTGTAGATGAGCCTTATTGGAACACATACGACTTATTATTCAGAGCTGACAAAGTTAGTACTATGAAATGGGGTCACCACGGTTGATTTTACAGAGTAAATTACGATATACCATTGTCGTACAGTATGTGGGCCCAATGATGCCAACGTATTGGTATCCAAACGTGGACATTCCAGTCACACGCAAGCGTGTTTATAGCACGATTGTAGTATATTGTATAACCCAAGAAAAAAACCCTACATTGAACCCAGCTTTTACATTTACTCCAAACTAAATTATCATTATGATTGACAGTGAAATTCGGAAAGCCAAATAAAGGTTTTTGAACCAAAGGATCTATTATCCAATCCCATAATGCACTGAATTTGTGAAAGTTTACACCTTGCTGAGGCATATTGAAAGACAACAAAAACACTACATGCCCGATACCCACTTTAGGCCAAGAGCATGTTGTACTTCCTGAATTTTTCTTCACAATGGAGAAATGACCCTACTATCAGCACTCTGCTCCTTGTTGAGGTCTGTGACCTCACATAGCACCTAATATTTGCACTCTTTGTAAGCATGTACCCGTGAAGTACAAAAAAAAAGAAAAAAAACATTCAATGCAATTGTTGGGATTGTTTAAACCACCACCTGTTTTCAACAAGCCGCATTCTATGGCCTAAGAGTACACAAGAACCCTACATTTTTAGACTACGGTTTCTTAAGGGCGTGATCATGAGATACATGGAATATAATTTCTTATATTCATATATGCCAAAATCTTTAACTTTATAAACCACAGAACCATCAATTGCTGCGGATTGTTTCGCAGAGCCCAAATCTGTTATTTAAAATATATATAACAGATTTGTTGCCGATAAATTCCTTATTTTTCACCTTGCCTTACATCATTTTCTTAAAGGGATACCTAAAGCGCGCTTTGCTGATCCACAACATCACAAAAATTACAAATAGATAATTTGGTATTTTTGTTCCTGGCATGGATGACACTGCTAACATAACCTGCCAGTGGTTGGCTTGAAATCGTGTATAAAGACAAGCCAGTCCCTTATCCGATTCTGTAATTTTTATACGTGCGTATTTTTCATTCGACTATAACCAAACACCTTTCCTGTGACTATCACTGATTTTCAATGAATGTGTTTTATGCACTATGAACCCTGTACATTAATGACCTCAATGGCAACATTGATCTTTGTTTTTGTTACTGGTGTAAACCACCCTCGGCTGTTTAGTGTAGATTTTGAGATGCCCTGCGATATATTTGCGGGAGATGGGATACCATTTCCTCAAATACTTCATTTATTTTCACTATTTGGTGTTTGTTCCCTACAATATAGCCAGTTATATGATTGTACACCACACTTATCCCTGATTTTACAGAAATTGCATTTTCCACATTTTACAAGATCTCTCGCATTATCGCTGCTAATCCTTTAACCACCTTTTTCAGTGACATTGACTCTATTTATTATAATATATTTTTCTAAATTTACTTCTGACTTAATTTGACGGATGCCTTTAATTTTTCGTTCAATCCTCTAATTTTTGTAAACACTCCTGAAATAACACCCATGACTCAATCCCTTACAATTTATAGGCTCTTGTTTGTTTACTCAATTTATCTTGGTGAATAAACCATATAGTCAATAACGACGTACCATTTCTTTCCACCTATCCAAATGAAAGTATTATCACCACTTGTGCTCACTCACAAGATATACATGGCTTCCCTAAAAGATAATTCCCCCCCTAGCCTAAAATATCGAGGACATTTCGTTGCTCAATTTCAATAGAACTGATTTTAAAATATTCTACAAAGTCTTGTAAAGGAGACCCCTTGGCTCTGCCACAAAAGGCGTTGCTTTAAAAACACTTTGCGTGAGGCATTCACACCGTCATTCCACCTTTTCCAAAACTGATGTTGTAAGAAAAAGTGGGCCGCACTTTAACAGTATTCAAGGACTGATTAAAGAATTATCAATACTTAACACAACGATTTAATTTTCTTTCTTTATTATGCATGCGGTCTGAAGTTAAGATAAGCTTAAACTTAACCCATTGGAACAAAAACAAACCCAGACATATTCAGTCAAAAACTAATGAGATGAGAGTGTGTAAGCACACAAGGTAAATGTGAAGCAGATCAACCATAAGGAGAACGCTACTCCTGCTCAACGTGTGGAATGTATCCAGCGAGCATGAACCACATTCATCAATCAAAAATCAGCAAATTGGTAAGCAGCATGTGTAAACCCTTAACTATGTCATCAGTGCAGATGAGGAAACGGTGGACTTTGAGTCTCACCCTGAATGCAAAACAAGCTTATTTTGTTTAAACCAGCATTCAAACATTCCTCTTTCATTCATAAAAAAGAGCATATGGCAAAGCCAAGGCGTCCTCGAACCACAAGTCTCGCCGCTTTCGCGCTTAATGGTAGACCAAAAGCAAAACAAGTGGGAGGTTTGCAGCACACCAAGTGCACTGTGCGATCCGGTTGTCCCCAAAAAGTTGTCTCAATCAGATAAACTCCAAATTTCTTTAACCTATTTACTTCCTAACTATTTCATTTGACCCACCTAGGGTCACAACATTTTCCATTGTGGAGAGATTAATCTTGCAAGTGAAATCCCTCCCCAACGAGCATAAAGTCAGATTTTAGGAGTAGCACCCCTGGGTTTGCATTTATAGTATTCTTTACTTCCTGCTCTTTCATTTGCACCACCAGGGTCACACATTTTCCAATTGTGGAGATATTAATCCTGAGGAAGTCCTCACAATAGCTAACTAATACTGTTTGAGAACACCCCGGTTTGCATTTTAGATAGTAATTCTACCTCTCACCTTTCATTTGACACCACCCTAGGGGTCCAACATTTTCCGTTGTGAGATATTATCTAAAAGTCCACCCACATGAGCCAAGTAATAGACGTTTAGAGTAGCACCCCCGAGTTTGCATTATAGTATTCTATATTTTCTCACTCGTCAGTTGAATACCACCATAGAGGTCACACATCTTCCGTTAGATATTAATCTTGAAATGTCCCAAAATAATCATAACCAAGATATGGTTAGGAGTAGCACCCCCGGGTTCTGCATTTCAATTGTATCTTTATTTCCTGCTCTTCCATTTGACACCACCCCAGGGTCACCAACATTTCCATTGTAGAGATATTAATCAGAAAATTCCATGCCAAAATCCCTTAAAATTCACTAAATTTAGTAAAATATGAAAAGTTTATTCAATTTGCGCAACACTATTTTTAAAAATCATGTGACCACATTTTTAAATTTGATCGCCCTACGGAGTTCCAGAAGCGATGAAATGCCAGATTGTTGCTTTTTCACTTTATTCCATGGGGGGGGGGGAAATGTAAACGGCCTGGCAACCCATGACTGACTCAGAACGTATAAAAAATCATTTCAATGAAAACATTGGCACTGATCTAGCTTATTGCTGTTAATACCTTTTTTTGGTGTACGCCCCTTTTTGATAAGTCGCCTTGTTTTGTACACCACCATCACACACAGCCATATAATGCCAAATAAACACCTGCTAGACTAATTATGTAAGGTAAACAAACGCCTGAATCAATTCATTTTGAGGTGTAGTATTTTCACACTGACCATTGACAACCGGTATAAAATGTGGAGGGGGGGAAGGAGAGGGGGAAGGGGGGGGGGGGGAAGGATGAACATGACCAATCCCTTTGGCATTAGTTTGCAATTTTAAAATAATCCAAAACGCCCCTTAGTGGCCCGACATGCTTTTTGACCACAATTATATCACACAAAGATGTTACCATATATTAGTCTCATGTAGCAAGGAATTTGCATATCCATGTACCTTTCAGCGATACAGCAATTACGCATATTTAATTAAGATCATTGCGGAAAACATGCCCTTATTGACACGTGCAGTTTGACCGCAATTGTGTATTCATACAACAGATGTACGGCATTAGAAGTCTCATGTAGCGAAGGAATTTGCATATCCAATGTACAATTTCAGTGATACAGCAATTATGCATATTAATTAAGATCAATTGTATCAAAAATGCCCCTTTAATCGCCCCATCACTTTGGACCCAATTATTGATTCCACCCCAAGATGCATGGCATAGTAATTCATTTAATGCAGCGAGGAATTTTGCATATCCGATGTACGTTTGGCATACACTAAAGCCGCATATCACACACGTTTCAAATTTTGGCAAAAAAATGCCTCACCATGATAGGCTTTCTGCATGAAGGACTTTCCGTATCCACTGTACCGTTTCAAAATTATAAGCCATTAACGCTGGTTTTTTGCATATTAATTAAGCTCATTTGCCATACTTAATTTGCCCGACATACTCCCGAATCTAAGCAGTTCGAGAACTCTCCAGCCCGCTACCCATCCACCAAGTTACATCATCTACGACCTTACGGAACTCCAAAAACTTACACAACCTTCGTGAAAATTTTCGTTAATTATGCAATTAGAATCCTTATTTTGCATATTTTACGCCCAAAATCTAAGCAGGTCGAGAACTCCTGACCCCTTCTTTCCACCAAGTTACAGTCATCTAGCCCTTACGGAACTCCAGATAAATGTACAAAGCCCGTGACACGGGACGTCAGGCAGACAGACAGCAGGACGACGACGACCAGACGACAGACAGACCGACGACATACGACAGACAGAAAAGTGAATTACTATCTCTGCCGAACAAGTCCGGCGAGACCAAATGAACTTTATTTGATACTATGAATGTAAAGCTTACATCTCCTTGTTTGTTTTCCTGCTATTGTCTGTTTGTTTTTTGTTTGCCTGGCGTCAAGTTTTAAGCTATTTACTTCAGACCGCAATAGAAAGGAATGGATCATTGTGCAAATGGATATTTCTCGCTTTAGACCTTTGAATACGGTAAGTGCCACTTTTTCTGACGTCATTTTTTTGCAAACAAGCGAGTGTGTGTTGATGCCAAAGGTGTTTTTTGAAAAGGAACGACTTTTGCGGCATAGCTAAATGTTTCCTCTCTTTAAAACTTTTTAAAATTTTCTAAAACATCCCGTTCTAAGTGAAGTTATTCAACGAAATGCTCACAAATTTTTGTTAGGGTGGGACTTATCTTTTGGAACCCCTTATATCGAAAGGCCTCATAAAATGCAATATTTATTAGAACACGTGTCTAATTGAGGCTACTCACCAGAAGCTACGGTTGCTAGGGCAAACATGTGAGGGCAGCCATATTATGAGTTGGTTGCCTAGCACCAGGATTTTGCCATAATGAATTATGCGACCAGGATGCAATGGTGATGGACATCTGTCGGAAACTAGTGATGAACCAGGCCACCCATACGACCTTGTTAGACCCATGTTCTTCATCACCTAGAAAAAGTGTTTGGTTAATTGGAGATTGTTATTCTGCTGATCCCCAAATCACAAGCTTTTATGATTGTTTAGCAATATAATGAAATTTGAAATAAATACATGCATTTCCTGAAAACTTCACTGAGACACACCTACACACCACCCAGTTGCTATTAATATCTTTCCTGATACTGATATGATTTGGTGACATGTCAATGAGTCAACTAACTCCCCCAGAATGTTCTTTACATGGAAGATCTATTTCGAGGGGTCAGTGATGCAAAGAAGCAACTCCATTTTTTGAAAAAATGAATACTGTTATAAAAAGCCCCACTTTTTTTTTGACCCCAATAGTGCAAGAACACAACATAGCAACATACCTCGCAGTCCCCACAGTTGAGTGTCGTCTGCCATGCGGTATTGGATTGGACCAACGGTCACATAGGGTCATTAAAGGTCCACATGAGGTCACCAACATGTTACCCCACCCCTCCCCTCCTTTCCACCAATATACATCATCGTAGCCCTTACGGAACTCACACGGCATGCAATATGTTAAGGTTAACATTTTTGGGACCGGCCAAAGGTCCACCAGAGGTCCACAAGCGCATTGGGGTCACCAACATGCACCCCACCCCAGTTCCACAAATTTACATCATCGTAGCCTTACAGAACTCATACAGTATACAATATTTAAGGGTTAACATTTTGACCAGAGAGAGACACACAGATACAGACACAGCCACAGATACACGACATACAACCAGAGTAATGCCCTATGTGCTTCTGCAATTGTTGTAGACGACACAAACTGAGATGAATAGCCAGTTAATCATGGGTTAACTTCCAACGCCAATTAAAACAGGTAGACAACATTTTAAAATCAAGTTTCTCCAAATGACCAAAATGGAGTACGTATGTCTTTGTGTCATGACCCTGATTTCTTATTTGGGTTTTTAATTTTATATTTGAATAATTAAATATTTTGTAAAAAAAATTTTGATTTTTGATAAGTGACCAAAATCGGGTGACCCGGATAGAGGAAAGAATCAATTTCCAAAGAGTTTTGGGTGCACTTCTTGTATTTTGGTGGTGATAGGATTCTATCAAACAATGCTGAACAAATATTTTTCTTGCATTTAAAGAACTTTACAGGGAATTTATGACCAATTAATTTTGGGGAGAAAACAGAAGTCTCTTCAAATCAAAACAAACCATGCTGATAAAATAGTCCTCTACAGTATTTTACCACTGAAAATAAATATACAATATCTATGAATATGCTGACAATGTAAAATGCAGACACTGAATTTTAACAGAAGAAAAATCATAAAAATCATGAATTAAATGTACCCTCTTTAACCTTTGTCTTCTCATATACTATAGACTGTGGGCAACCATGGCCCGTAGTTACCCCAGATACATCATCACAGGGCATAAGGTGCCCACCAGTTAAACATGAACCTGTGTGAAATGGATTAACATATCACTATTACAAGATTAAGGTTAAGAAAATAAAAAATTTTTTTCAAATAGAAAACACTCTGAAAAGCAGTACAACAAATCTGGATGTGCCACTGAGTAACAAAACCTTATGCTAAACCTTAACTGAAAAGCTAACGCTAAAGTGCAGTGTTTTGGTATTCCAAAATGAGACAAAAAACTTAGTTGTAACAGCTTTTTTTTACCATAACAGCCAGAAAACGTGCAATGGCCAGTCTAATGTGCAAAGACCTTTGGTTTAGGCTAAAAAAATCCCTTGGAATTTTGTTTTTGTCTAAATAGCGGACAATATTTGGAAATGATGAACACTTAAAATTTAAAAAATAGTCTTAAGATCTATGATGTGCAAATAGAGCAAAACATGCTGAAAATGTATTTTGTAGCATTAAAACACCCAACACCAACATTCAATTTATCTAAAAAAATATGCCATAACATACTGGGACTATAGGGACCTATTTTACACAGGCACATGTTATGTGACAGAACTACACATTTCCAATGAAGGTGTGATGGTGGGGGAAGGAGCGTTACCACTTTAGTGTACAAGGGCACATGTGGTCCAGTGGATATGACTGCCGACTCATGATCCAAAGGTTGTGGGTTCGAGCCCCGCTGTGGCCGAATGTGTTGTGGCACTTTGGGCAAGGCACTTACCTCACTTGCTTCGTCGCCCCAAGCGTATGTGGGTAGCTGTTTGGGGGAATATTACAATCTAAGTGCTGATAGGATTGTGCGCTTGGCCAGCCTGCCGGCCTGATGAAGCGAAATGACTTGTGAACGATTTTTCCCGACGGCAGCGTAATAATAATAGGCAACAGCGCTTTGAATCCTTGGGCAAAGGCGCTTCCAAATGTCGGGTATTAGATTATTATTACAAGTGGGGTCCATGTGGACCCAAAATTTTTTTTTTCTTGTGGCCAGGTTTTAAATGCCAACTATTTTTTTGCCCGAGATTTTATGTAATTGCCTAAATATCAGTTGCACATATTTATATGGAAAAAAAATTCCAATTGGCCATGGCGTTTTTATGTTAATTAGCATAAAGACTCATTTTGGTGGCCTATTCAAAACTTGTTTTTTCTTTCCGCCTTAAATGGTACTTGGTGTAAATTTTTTGTTTTTTTACTTGTCAGCAATGTACATGTATTTATGTTTCTCCTATTATGAGCCAATTTTATGGAAAAAGTCCTTTGAGAAAGTGGTTTTTAATTTTTTGGTGGGAGAAATTTTGTGCAACATGCACCCCCCCCCCCTTTTACCGATGGAGTGCCCAAGGACCTTATACACTTAAGTGTTAATGGGAGACATTGAAAAAGTAATTGGACATAGCCTATACTGCAAAAAGCTGTACCTTTCACATTTTGGGAGAAAAGGTATCAAGGATTCTGATAGTGGGGGGTGCTCTCTCATGTCCTGGGCTATTTCCCTACCATTTAGCAGATAGTAAATAGAGCAACAGCTTTCATTATCAGTACAGTGGCAGCGCAAGGGTGGAATTTTTCCCCTTAATTGTTTTTCTTACCTCAGTTCTTCCCCCAATTTTTCCTCCCAAAAATTTTACTTTGCCCCCACCCCCCCCCAATAAAAAGCGGTCTGGCACGCCACTGATCATCATGAAGAAACAGAAATTGGCAAACAATTACTGTGTGTTAACCAAATCTCACAACAATCTCTCACTTTTTGATGGAAACAAAATCTCACAGTTGAAGGGGGTGGGGGTGTCAAGGCTGCACCATCCTAGTGAACCCTTTAAAAGGAGATCTGTTGGAGAATCAATAATGCTGATTCTAATCAATTAAATCAAGGCTTGGTGAAATAAGTCATGATAATCCTTGACTCAACCCTATGGTTTTAAAATATTGTTGTAAATTAGATGTTTATTTTGAAGAAAATGAATTTCATGTAGTACTTCTTTAAAATCTCTGTAACTTACTTATCATTAATATAGCACAGATTTGGAAACTCTCTAATGTACCCTCCAGGCTCTAGCACTCTCCCTGTCAATAATATTCACCAGAATCACTGTAACTAAACTTACCTTACATTAATATAGCATGGATCTGGGAACTCGCTGATGTACCCTCCAGGCTCTACCACTCTCCGGCCCACTCTCTATCAATAATGGCCCTTTCAATGATTTCCTGAATTCACACGACCCCATAGGTGTATAGTCCCAAACACACTTGATGGTTGGAGCCCGGTGTCCAGAAGCGCCTCCTGATCAGCGTCGTCTGGTCGGTGAAGGAAGAATTCTGTCTAATCTTGTAGACAACATGGGCTGGAAGTTTGCCTCTTTGTCACTTTGAAAATGGACCTAGATTGAAAAGTGGCACATAGTTTACTATAAGTTTTTGTTGACAACATATTTTTATGGTTTGAGCTCGGTTTTATGGGAAACGCTTGGACCCAATGGAAATAATCTTCCTGTAGAGGCTTTCTTGGTTTATCCAGAACTTTGTTCCAAATAAATCAAACTGACACAGAGGAGGTGTGGCATTTATTGTATTTATTTTTAAAAAATCAAGCATTAGCTTTTAAAAGGAGATAAATAACAAAGGACATGCTAGTTTCCATTCCAGAATTTGCTTTTGCAGGTTCAAATAAGGTTTGTTTCTGAACAATGATGCAAAAACAACGGGATGTAATTAACATTGAGTCATTTTGTGGGAAATATGGCCGAAAAGTAGGCCTGCTTCACTGTGTTTTATGCCACAGATAAACAAATTCTCACAGGACTAGTACCAACTTAGTTTCAAATTGTCCCTTATAATTTAATATGGCCTTTTAAATTTATTTAAGGAATTTGAAGGCAAATTAATTACCAAAATGAACAAATGTTGCCATTTCAAATTAGATTCCTTACCTCTGCATATACGGTGGATTTGTAACCGCTCTCACAAAATATGGAAACTGTCTCTGTGTTTCAAAGAGTGGATTTTAACCAAAAGTTCATTTTATCCTGCAGATAAGACTTGTTATAGGACAAGAATCTTGGTATCATTTTATTTTGTTTTATAAATATATTTTATTTCTAAAATTTATATCATTTTTTTCTGGCTTAATGAGCAGGTCAGTTACACCTACTGGTCTTTAGTAGGATGATATCACAAATTTTGTTCATGAATTAGTTGCATTTCCAATAATGAACGCCCCATTAGAATCAAAAATATGACTACCAACACGCACTTTTCTCATGTCTTTTTTCTAGACTTTCCCAAAGCAGTACATCAGCATTTTGCCATACCACAAGAAATCAGTCACTTTGATAGTAACTTAACTTTAGATTTTCCTTTCTAATTCATGCGCAATATAGATGCAAACTACTTGCACAAGACCGTAACGTTGGATCCTTCTGCGCCCTCATTCAAAGATTACTTCACCAGATCATCCTCTGTTGGCAACGGCGTAATATATTGAAGTCAATTTGTCCAGTTAGTGCCAGCCAGGCACAGGCCACACTGTCAATGACATCCACGTGTTTCTCTATGTCCGGAGCACTTATGAAGAAGCTGTTGGTGACGAAAGCTTGCATGCTTCTCACTCAAAGTTCTATTTTTAAGTATTTCAAGAGATGTTCGTTCAACTTTGTCCTCCATCTGTGTGGTGGAAAATATTGTATTTATTAAATTTTAAGCGTGTGAATTATCATTAACATCAGTTCTTGAAAGTAATTACTCAATTTCACTTTTGTCAAAGTTTTTACTTGCAAACAACATTAAGTTTGTATGCTTTCACCTACAATTATGTAAGTCATAACGTCCATTTTTACCTGATATTCTTACCGTTCAAGCCAGTCCAGGCCCCTTCCATAGTAGTAATGTTCATGCATATCAGAGCTAGCTCTTCTGATATGTTTAAACCACACCAGTGTCTATATGGGTAAAATTCTTCACCAGTAAAGCAATCACGTGCCTGTTTGTATAAAAAGAAAGTGCGGTGTCACGTAGAAACAAATGAAATGGACATAAAATACCACAATACTTTCTTCTTCTCAGATTTTTAGAACCTACTTTAAACATGTTAACAATCCTCTATATGTGCAACCAAACTAAAAATCCTAAAACTATTATAGGGAAAACCTCAAGGAATGTCTAAATAAATTTTCAGTGGGAAAGAAATTGCAATTTCAAGTTTCAAAACTTAAAAAATTTGATTTTCATTTCCATGTTTTTTCAGCCTTTTAAAATCAAGAATTTCAGATGACATCTTATTTATCCTCCTCTGCAAGAAGAAAACTATATAGGTACAGGAGGTGGGCGGGGAAATGGAAGTAGCGAGTGGCAAGAGGGTAGGATAGGACGGACAAAGGGGGAGGAACAAATGCGAAGAGGAGGGGACTAAAGAAACGAACAGTACCAACCCCAGGGGAGAAAGATCCAATGATGAAAGGGAAAACGACGCGACACGAAGAGAAGCGGATAGAAGCCGGGGAGGGGAGGAAAAAAGGAGAAGGTACGCAGAGAAGAGGAGGTAGGACGACTCCCTCTCGGAGCCCTTAATGCTGGATAAAAACACAATACACAATACCGCATGTTTCGGCCTACGCCATCGTTTTTGTGAATTGAAGGCCTCATATGACCTTTGACCTTGGCATGTGCCTTTGACCTCATCAACAAATGAGGGATCCAATTCGCACCTATGACTCCAAGTTTTTTGGGTCCTTGTAATTTCAAACTTATTCAGGTGTCAGGTCATTTTAAACATTTTTAGCCTATCTTACAACTGATCTCACATGACCTTTGACCTTGGATTGTGACCTTTGAACGCATTAGCAATGAAGGTATCCATGTTGCATCTCTGAATCAAGTTTGTAATAAAATGGATTGATTCAGCCCAATTTATTGGTCGAGCTATGAGTTTGCAAATATTGGCGAGACGCAGTCGATCCCAATATTTTAAAACTCATAGCGAGAACCAATTAATATTGGGCGCAAATCATCCAATTTTATCATTATCATGCCTAGGATCCAATATTATCCCTAGCGGACACCTTCCAAGCATGATAAGTTTTAAATCCATCTAAGTACGTGGATAGAGGCAATGTTAACCCTTTTTCACAATAACAACAGACATCAACAACCACAACAGACACACAGACAACAACACACAACAACAGACAACAACAGACAACAACAGCCCCAACAAAAAAACCCCAGAAAAAAAACCCCCAGCAACATCTATCACATAGACATCAACAACATATATCAACAGACATCAACAACAGACTCAACAGAGAGTGTCCCAACTGCTCACCCCCCCAAGTTTTGAATATTGCTGATTTCTTCCGATTTTCTCTTTTAATCTGGCCATCCGATACCACCGTTTCCGATTTTTTTTTAAAATTACATTATTCAAGTCCACTAGAGCTGGAAGCCCATAAAATAACAAACACAATCCTCAATGCTACTCTGTGTGTGTGTATAGTGTAATCCACCGTATTAACTCACCTTGTTATCATCCATTGATAGTTCCCATTGTTTATTAGATTGAAAAAGTAAGAATGGGGAATGAGATTGTTCTTTATCGGTAAACCAAGTTGAACAAGGCGACACTCCTATTTACGCGATGCTAAAATATGGTCCCCGCCAATATCCGCTCACTAATGAAAACAAAACTGCACCAGTCCCACCCGTAATTTTGGCCCATCAACTAGTCACAAAATAACTTAAAAAAATGGTACCTTTTGGTAAAATGAACTCAAGAAATCCTTGAAATTCATCATGCCACAAATCCCTGACAATCACTAAATTTAGTAAAAAATATGATAATTTACTCAATTTGGCAACACTATTTTTTGAAAAAAATGATTGACCCATTTAAATTTGGGATCCATACGGGGTCGGAAAAGTGGCGAAACAATCAAATTTTTGCGACGTATTTTTCACTTTTTTAAGAATGTAAACAGGCTGGCAAACCCAAAAGACCCACAACCAGAACTAAAAAAAATCGCCCAAAATCTAATCAGTCAAACATCCTCAGCCCGCTTCCTTCCTTCCACCAAGTTACATCATTATAAAATAAATACGCCCTTACAGAACTCCAGAAAACCATTGTACCAACCTTGAGGGACAAAATTTCATAATTAATGGCAAATTAATATACTATTAGCATATTTACAACCCAAAATCAAATCGGTTGAGAACTCATCACCTGCTTCTTCCACCAAGTTACATCATCGTAGTCCCTTACGAACCTCCAGATAACTTGTACCACAATGTTTTAAAACCTTTTCTATGTGCTATAATTGACCTTTTACCCCCTTGACCTTTTTTCCCCCTACCCCCTGACAGACCCAGGGGAGGACCCTGGGGAAATTGAAATTACATGGTGAGTAGGGTAATCCCCTCCTACAATATACCAAGTTTTGGCTACTCTAGCTCATCCAGAAAAAAAGATATCCCCAAATGTTCAGGGTTAACATTTTTTATCATCGACCATACGGACGGACGCCCATTTTAATAGTGCAAATAGCCATTCTAAATTCTAATTCTTGACACATATTCAGAGATAGACCATACAATTTGAAAACACATTTCGTCACGTGAGTGCAACAAAGTCGTAACTGACATTTTTGCGAAATTGAGTTTTTTATATAATATGAAAAAGTAGATCATTTACGCTTAATTTGATACACATTTCAGGTGCCATTCTCAATTTATTGCAGAGTTATTAAGCTAAATAGGCCTATTTCGGTGTAGATACGGACTTGTTGTTGCACTACAAATTGAATTTCTGGTTGAGTGCAACAAAGTCTAACTGGTAGATACGACTTTGTTGCATTACACCGGAAAACTAGTATGTAGATACCACATTTTATTTCTTGTAATCGATGGTTTTTTTAAAGGTGTATAAGTTAAAAATCCTCCCCAAAATCTTTGTGAAAAGAGGCAATTTCATTTTTTATCATTTTTTAACCAATTTATGCTAATTTATTCTAATTTTCGGTACAAAACCCTAAAACATATCAAAAAATGTAGTTAACGATCTTTTTTCCACTCAATATTATTCTCAGTACTTATTTACAAAAAGTAAATGAATACGACCCAAATAATTTAACATATATTTCAGATAAAAGGCTCAATTTATTGCAGAGCTATTAGGCTAATTAGGCCAAATTAGGTGTAGTTACGACTTTGTTGCACTCAAAATTGAATTTCCCCTGTGTGCAACAAAGTCGTAACAGGTAGATACGACTTTTTAGGCAAACGACAGCGGGAAATGAATGTGTAGATACGCCATTTTAATTAGCCAATTACTTCTGAAATTTATTGGGCTTACAGTGGAAATGAAATATTTATAAGATATTTAAAAAAATAGATTTTTAATCGTGTGTAAGACTTATTTTTCATTTGAAAAGTTCACAAAAGAATAAACACAAAAATGCTTCTCCTGTAAATCATGAAAATGCAGATACGACTTGTGCAAACTCACATACGATTGTAGTTTTCATAGTAGCCAGACAAATTCTTATTTACCTTATTTTGTTAAGTATCCAACAGTACTATCGAACTTTGCTAATATATTACTACATATTCCCCAGTCTAGTACCACAATGTTATTACAACAATCAACATATACCACTGCAGGGCACAGCTGTAAGCTTCTAAAGCATGCAGCGTTCAAAATACGGTTGTCCGTTCGACCGGGACAGCCAAATTGAGTGCCGGACAACCAAAAAATGATAATACAGTTTTGTGCGGCGGACCGCTTTTATAAATTCTAGAGCCAACAGTCACTTTTGAGACGCTTTAATTCATGAAACCTGACACAGCTGAGAAAAATTTTAGATACTGGGACTCCTTAATATTTTTCTTGTTAGTAAATATTCCACCAATAAAGTAAAATCTGCAGTGCCCAAGAAACCACCCACAAATATCACCACAAATAAAATCGCTAAATAATACTGCTTTAACAATGGGTGTGTGTTTCGTCCCTCGGATATCAGAAAATTCTGAACTCAAAGAACCCACTTGCGCTCCAGGTCCTGACGGACTCATGTATGATTGCTTCAAAAACTCCCCACTACTCAGCACATATCTTCCACTTTAATTTACAAAACTTTTACACTCAGGTGAACCACCCAAAAGTTGGTCAAAAAGTAACTGAAACCCTTATCATCACAAAACGGGCCTACCAACAAACCTGAAAAACTTCCGGAATGATTTCTTTGACATCGTGTGGTGGGAAAACTTTTTCCACAAAATTATATCAACAGGATTTTGAGGTATTTTAATTAAAAGTGAATCTGCTAGACCCAGCAACACAGAAAGCATTCTCAAGGGTATTAATGGTTGCCATCGAAATACCTTAGTAATGGGAGAAATCATTAGCCATGCAAAACATAAGTAAAGAACACTCCACGTTACCTATTTTGATTTAGCGGATGCCCCGTTTGGGTCTGTAGAACACATCTCCATTCATTATAACCCTCCAGAGAACAAAATACCCCAGCCGTTGGTACCACAACTATCGATCAAAAAATTTGTATGACAACCTTTAAGGTAACAGTTAAGGGCCCTGACTGGAGAAGTTACAAAACCATTCCAGTTTAAAAGAGGTGTCTTTCAAGGGGACCCCTTATCCCAATTATTTTTCTCTTAGTATTTAACCCTATTTTTCCAAGTTTTAAAACACATGAGAAGACTTGGTGGGTACAACATGCAAGGTGAGCGGTATTTAACTTTACCACCTTTTGCAGATGATCTCTGCATTATTACCGCCGACAAACGAAAATCAATAAAAAAATTAAGAATGAGATTAGTCAAAACCAGTATGTTTTATAATCATCTAACTGAAGCCTGATTTCCTTTCATGTTGACTGAATATATGCCGTTCCTTCTGAGAATGGAATGCCCCCAAAATTACCATAATAACACCCCAAAGAGAAAGTGGCCCCTCGACCAGTGACCCAGGTCACACCTGCGCCTTAAGCTCTTCTCAATTCCGTTTTGGCTCAAACCCATCACGGACGCGCGTATATATCATGCGGTGGGGCGGGCCCCGGAAGCGGGAATCAACAATTGGAAAGGAAAACATGCTTCAGTTAGATGATTTATAAAAAATAATGTGTTTTGAATAAATCATTATACTGAACTGATTTCCTTTACACCAATGTTGACTGAAATATATGCATTAACCTCCGTTGAAATGAATATTCAATCAACCCAACTAGCACACTCAGTCGGAGGTGTCGCATGATATATCAAGCAGCCAACAGAATCAAGCCAAGGCGAGACCATGCAACTAAACTAAAGCAACATATGTTAAGT
>JAMKCH010034721.1:0-15063 GCA_023653785.1 Ophioderma brevispina
CTTGAGACTAATCATGCTCAGAGAAGTTTTTTATGAATGATTCCACAAGGTCAATGTTGTAACCATGCGCAGTTCGATTAACAACAGTTTCCATCGGGAACCTTATGATCCTCGCAAAAACAACGAAAACGGCCACTACCGTTGCAGTTTTTGGTGAAAAACTATGCTTTCCCCATAGAATTTATGCATTTTGAAATCTAAAAACCTGGATACGGGGATCTCTTTAATTAAATTTTCGAATTAGGTACGAAAATGACACTAATTAGATCGGTAAACTTCAGCACATGTACTACGTGATAGAGTCATTGCACTGTTAGCGTCTTTTTTTGTTTTGGAGGCGGATGCAATATACCTGTGTTTTCCGAGGAAAATTTCAGATTGTTATTTTCCCGGTAGTAACGCCAACGGGACATTGCGCAGTAGCAAGGTTTGAATGATGTATAAATACTGTTTGAAATAATTATAATATTTTCATAATGGGTTACAAGAAATAAAAAATTACTCATAGTTTCCTAATTATTTTTTTATGAGTGTTCACGGTAGACCTTGTATGGAATTACCTTGAAAAGCGTAATATATCTTTTTGGCATGTGACATGCCCTAAATAATCCCAGTCTCGAGTCCTCATAAACCTACATTCGGAATCGAGACCGCATACCCGCGGGGCCCCTGGATTGTTGGCAAGCTGGCGCTCAGCCCACTGAAAAAAATTTGCAACAAGGCCAAGTGGCTGAATTGACTTCAAGGGACAAACACGCCTACCATACGAATATTATTCCTAACTTACATCATCGTTAAGGTTGATACCGCTACATAAACGCAGTGCCAACTCCTTTTATGAATTGCCTCCTTACTGCCAAGAAGATGGCGGTGAATCACCTGGCAGCGGCAAATAGTGCAATGTTAGATCAAAAATTCCACCCCTTTAACCGTTAATTCGTCATGCAGCCCTCAATGGTGTTTGTTCCTTGACATTCATCTACATTTCTGTAAGATATATTTCACGTGAAACGGTATTTTGTACTTCAGATTTGCTGTTTGCCGGTGCACGCCGACGCTACGGGCATTAAAAATAGAATTCACTCAAGCATTAGTACGCATGTGCATAAATTAACCAGGAAACAAAGGAGCGGTTTTGTGTTTGAAGCATTTGGCCCTGGAAACGGAATGGAGAGTAAATACAACCCACACAATACTGAGACTAATCTTAGGTCCGAAAATTCACCCTAATCACAGATTTTTACCTCTTTTATGTCAAATCCAACTAATAAAAATTGCTTTCAAAGCACTATTAAATAGTGATCTATAAAAAAAAGCATATTGTTTCAAAAATTAAAAAAATAACCCCTTATGAAGAGCATAAATTACCTATAAATCCTGTTGTGATAGAAATCCATACGATTTTCCTTCAGAGATAAGGTATTTCAAAGTTTGGGAAGATACACATCACCTCGTGATGTTAAAAACTGGTTACAATGTTCGCCGGTAATGCGGATGAATTCGATTGTGAATTCCGATGCACATGCGCGGTACGTATGGCGCCGCACTTAAACGAGACTTGCGCACGATGGAAAAGTAATCCCAATGTACGGCAAGCCGGATTAATATCATCGCGATATTAGTGTCCAACCGATCACCCCAGTTCTGAAAGTCACAGACTCGCCGATTAATTTAGGTCTTAACCGGCCGGATCATGCCGATTACCGAGTATGTGATTAACACAGTACACTACAAGCAAGATACAGTAACAACTACGGCTGTAAATTGTCCCGGTGTGTTGTGTATAATGTTACGTGGTAGCCACATCGACAAATTTAGCCGTGGGGGGTGTATGCTCCCTTGAGACCGACATTTCCGGTTTGCGCAAAATATTTATTCATTGACCATTGCCCCCCTGGTCTTAGTGAGTGTGACTTTTTGAATAGCTAACAATCCAAAACTTATTCATCCCCATGGAGTATCTTTGATGTTTCTTGATTCCCCGATAGCTTGTTGATGGTGCCAACTCGGCCGTAGTTTTAAGATAAACGCTAGTATGTCTCATGAAGTGAAGAGTGGATCGACGAATTGAGGGGGACAGCGGCCAAGATTGTCGGCAACATGTGCGTCTTGAGCCACTAGGTTCTTTCGTTTTAGCTCCCTTAGCCCACGTGAAGGTCCAAATGTGAAAGACCCACCACACCAGCAAAAGGTTCGCCCCGCCCGCAGAATTGATTTACGAGTACGAAAATGACCTCGGTGCCAGTGTAATATATCATAGACCGTTAACCGATGTTTTACTGTTCTATCCTAACTCGTAATGAACATTCGTAACCACAGACATTTCAAACAAAGCAGCCCAATATGGAGGAACAGCGAACTGTATAGAGGGCGATACTTTGTTAAACAACATAGTTTTTCCTTACTGTGGTTAAACCCTCATTTACCTAATACTAATTAAAGTAGTTCTGGAGATCACATTAAATCATGTGTAACGGTAAAACATACGCAAAACTGCGGGTTTGTTTTGTTGATTGGGAGGGCTACGAGGGATAAAAAGCAGGCAACAAAGGGCAGCCAAAGAACCGAGAAAAAAGACAAGGGAAACGAGCGCAGCCGAGAAACCCCAGCTGCGTGTGGAACGGCCAAGGGAAGGAGCAGGAAAGAGGAGAGAGAGAACAAAGTGAGAGAGAGAGAGAGAGTATGAAAGAGAGAGAAAGAGGAGATGAGAGAGAGGGAAAGATTGAGAGAGTAGAAGAGAGAGGAGAGATAGAAAGAGGAGAGAGAGAGAGAAGTAGAGAGAAGAGGAAGAAAGAGGCGGAGGAGGAGAGAGAGGAGAGAGAGGAGAGAGAAGAGAGAGAGAGAGAGAGAGAGAGGAAGAGAGAAGAGAGAGGAAGAGAGAGAGAGCGATAGGAATTCATATATGATATAATAATAAGATATCTATTATATAATTAGATAGATATTATAGGTAAAGATGGTGGGCGACGAGGGGGGGGTTGGGTAAGTACAAATATAAGCATGAGGGGGAAGGAGAGAGATGAGGAAGTCAGACGAGGGAAAAATAAAGAAAAGGGAATAGTAGAACTAAACAAACTGGGCAAAAACAGAGAAGGAAATAAAAAGCAGGAAGAACTCGAACGAGCGACAGCGGGTGAAGTAAATTGTAAGGATCTTTGGGTCGTGAGCTAACTTTGGAGGGGTTTAAAGTTGGTGGAAAGAGGGGGAGAGAGATGGTCATAGAGAGATGAGATTGACAGTCACGATATATCATAGGGCCTACTAAATGTATCAAATTATTCTGAAAGCTATAGCAGAGGGAGAGAGAGAGAGATCAATTCGCAATAAAACCCAAACTATCTTCATAAGATAGCAAAGAAGTATCATTATTCAAATATTTCACACATATTTTAAGTCACAATATTATGATATATGATAACACTGAATAACTATACAAGGGCTGTCACAATTTTTATGGCAAGTCAGCTTCATATAGAAAGGAGTGTCATGTATATTTACAATCTGATGCGAAAGTTACTGATAAACATCATCAGAAAGATCAACTGCATGCCGCCCCGGCGCGGCGGCGCATGTGCGGGTAAGTTCTTTGAGTTGTTAAAATTGAGCCGCACATCGCCAAAATATTCATCTGATGCCGCCGCCGGTAAAATACTACACTCAGTGGATGGTGATAACTATTTTAAAACAAATTATTTTGTTTTAAACTTAAGCATTTAAGCTGAGTAAATGTTGTTACGTTAGAGGGCATCACACACTGGAGCGTCTGTGCAAGTAGTGGCCGACCCCTTGTGGTAGGGCGCGTCAGATATTGCTCAGCAGGCAATAATTATCGCGGTATCAAGGGACCGCCCAATGGACCACCCACAGTTAGCGGCGGAAGCGACGCGAAGATCGTGCTGCATTGTTTTTGGAAAGAATTTCACGATTCGTTAGTTGAAAATAAGGCATATATTAGGTAGATATTATATTGTTTTTTAATAAATGAATTATGATTTTTCACTATTTCGCATTAAAGTACATATACTGACTTACTGAGGTGAAAAATGAGCGGATTACTTTGTGTTTAGTGTACGTTTATATCATGCGACTTGGAGCGTGCTCCCAGTGGGGCAGAAATTATGCCTCTTCACAATAAAAGTCATACACAATGATCCCACAAGTCCGTTCTTTTCCCGCACGACTTAAACGTGTAAGGTATGGTGTGAACATTCTCAACTCTTTTCATCATTAAAATGACATTTTGTCGGGAATGCATTAATATTTTGACTTCATTCAAGCACATTTAACCAGTGTTAATGATTTTCTTATGAGACCTTGTCTGCTTTTCATAATATCAGCCGTGATGATTTTTTAATAGCTGGCTAACAGTGGTATACCGAAGTTCATGTATCTCCAAACTCACCTTGTTGTTAATAAAATATCCAATACGATTTCCACCAAAAGGGTGTGTGTGTGTGTTCCTTATTATTATAAAGTTCATATTTGTGGTGATGTTTTGGTCTCTAGACGCTCCAATAATCAAATATGTAGGTGTTAAGATGTCTGAATCGCCACGTAAAATTTCCGTGAATTTCCAAAGGTGACTATATGCAGCATTCTCAAACTCATGATCGCGGTGTCGCGCTATGGGGAATTTCCCGATCGTCAAGATGGGTATTTGAAACAGTGCAAGGTCATTTTGAAACCTTATGCTTAATAGTAGATATTAATATATTCTGGAGAGTCTTGAAACAAATCACCATGGTGATGACCCAAGGAAAGCTCGCTGAATGCTCTCTTCTTTTCAAGGCCCCATGTGGCTATACCAAGTACCAATTCATGTTTACAAATGACATCATAAATTATGCATAAGCAGCATTGCGTATCTAGTATTTTTCCAGCTCAAAACCACGTGGCTTGTACACGGAATGACGGGTCGCCGGGCAGTGAATTGTGCATTCATGACATAATGCATATTATTTATTTTTTTATACTCAGCCCACAGATTATTTTTATTAAATGTAGAATGGGTTTTGATTTTCAGAGTAATACAAAATTTGAAGAAAAAAATGAACAAAATATGAAAATAATAATGATTTTAGTCTTATTTTTTTTATCTTGTCCTTGTGATGACTGGCCAGCTCTTATTTAAAAGTTATTTTAGTCCATTTCAATCAATCCAAACGCAGTAAGATTGTCAAATGTCAAAAGCTTAAACGTTGAACAAGCTCAAAATATTAACTCCAACATTGGGGGTAACACGAATCAAATCTCAGTTTCATAAATGTTTTCTGCACTTTATAACATTGAAGATCAGTTTCAAAACACGAACTAGTAGTACTTGAATTCCTTGAAACTACAACAATATAACTCAACCGAGTCAACAAAGTTACTGTTCTCACAAACTCTCACCTAATACTCAAACTGCAGAAGTGGTAGGTTGCCTCTTGTAACCAACATCATTTCTGCTTCTCTGCTGCTAAGCGGTTTCTCCTGGGCTCATACAAGGATCCTGCTTCACTAAACAGCCGTTCACTCGGAACACTGCTTACGGGAGCCGTGGTATCTCTCGCGCTAACTTGGCGAACTCGACGAACTTCATTTCCAGTACCTTCTGTTAAGTGATTGCAGCATAGTGTCGGTAATGGTCTGAATCCCTTGATCACTTTCGTGTGCGCTAATCAGCTTCTGTACAACTGCAACATTGGGGATTACCATGGCAAGTGATGCAGAATCAGCAGATGCTCTCCTGGTTAGTTTCTCAAAAGGTTCCAAGGTCTTAACAAGGTCTCGACAACTCCATGGTTTGCCAGCATTGAGGGAAGGTCGTACATGCTTGCATATTCCACTAGAGGTGCTTTCTGTTCATTGATTCTTTGCAGCATGTAATAGGTGCTGTTCCATCTTGTCAGGACATCCTGTATGATGTTGTGTTCCTCCACACCATGCTTCTTCTGCAAAGGTCGTAGACGCTCATAACCAAGGGGAGAGTGGTGGAAGTGACCCGCTATTTTCCTCGAGATAGCTAGCATGTCGTTCACGGACCTCTGTACATTCAAGCCATCTGTTAATGACGAGCTGAAGAGTATGTATGAAGCAACCCTGGTGATTTACTCCTGCCAGATCAAGGCCAAGTACCGCATTGGCTGCGTTGTCTCGAAGAACTGTGTGTACTTGTTCCTTTCTTATTTTCCAATCACTCAGCATCCTCGTAATTCGCCTTTAATTCCTTCACCTGTGTGACGGCAATGGAATTTTGATGCATTTAACACTGCTTTCCTTCGTACATACTCTTCGGTTATCCAGTGACCGGTCAAGCCCATCAGTGAATGTGTCCCACGCATTGTAGACCACATATCTGTTGTGAGACTTCTGATTCAATCTCTTCAAGTGTTGCTCAGCCAGCCTTGACTACTTCATACATGGCTGGGATATTTTGCGGCCTCAAATGCCCCGGCGATGGCAGTGTATATCGTGGCTCGAGGGAGTGAACAAATCTCTGAAATCCAATGTCCACAGTCATCTCGAAAGGTTGAAGATCCAACACTATCATTTCTCCCAGTTTCCTGTCTGCATTTATATACGGGGTCCACAAGATTCATTTCTGTCCCTTCTCAAAGGATTCCGTAAGCAACAGCTATTTTCCTACCAGTTTTGCATTTTGCGTTGTACTTGTAGATGCCCCAGATGATGCAGCCCTTGCCAATTCCAGCCGGTTTCTTTGCGTCATCGGCAGCTGTAGCATCCGTAAAAGCTTTATGCAAAACTGGGTGGTACTTTTTGAGATGGTTTTTAAGTTTGTAGTAGTGAAATTTGCCTTTTTGTTTCCTCCTCTTGAGACGAACAGTTTGCAGGAATTGCATTGAGCTTTTGATTCATCCTTGCCGATAGTAAAGTACTCCCAGATCCTACTATTGCGAGGCATTGTGACTTTGTTGATTTGGAGTCAGAACAAACTTTCAAAAGTTCATAAGTTTATGCACTGCGACCACGTGTACAAACAGAGCAATGCGAATCACAGAGTAATAGAACTAGCGAGGTGATAGACTTGTTTATAGCATACACACAGTACGCATGGTGCGTCGTCTTCTGGAGCGCTCTTTTTGCGTCCGCGTAAAAGTGATAACTACGCCCGACTTTACGCATCGCGTAACCTATTTTCCCCGCGATCGCATAAAAGGGCACTCCAGAAGCCGGTGATATTGACAACACGCAGTGATTTGTATACACTGTATCATACTGCTTACGATCGATCGTGCAAATGAGACTTGTAATCAGGCTTGCTTTTAGTTTCTATTCCAGCATGAACCATTGATTGATTTATACATATCCAATATATTTATAATATTTAATAACACTCATATAAAGCAAAATTTAGAACCGTGATTATTCATATATGTACCAAATTTCATTTTGTATTTAAAAATAAATATTTTACTTAGCCAATCAGAAGCCTTGTTTGATGGCATTTTCGCTAGCCTAAGGTAGTATATTATATGGGTATTCCCCAAATTTCATTCGAAATCATTGTGTGTGTGTGCATAATTACGATGTTAATTTCAGCTGATTACGTTCGTCATTAATGTATATGTAAAGTATCGGGAAAGTAGGTGAGTTTGAAAGGATTGTTAACCTAAAAATGAAGCCTTAGTGGAGCTTTGTCATAATAATTGATCGGTTCGTCAGATCGGTAAATGAAGGAAATTTCACCGATGCCGATTCAGATTCGAAAAGCGTATTATCGGACCGATAAGGAAACTCCCGATGCGATCGGTTGGACACTATCGGATATAGTCCTATAAGTCACACATGTATGTACTAAGTTTATAATTGCCCATTCCGTGGTCGCATTGAGTTGCGTTATGGCTTCCAGGACGCTCTTTTGCAGTTTCGGATGCATAAAATAACATTTTGCTTGAGCTAAACGCGTGCAGCTGGACGTAGAAAAATGCACGAAATATCACTCCCGATTTCATTTTCCCTAAGTACACTCACCAAAATGTTAAAATTCCAAGATGACTTTGCTACATTCGTGTTGAATTTCACAACTTAAGTAGGTTTTCAAGCTTTTTCATTTCTTATTTCCCCGCTTTTCGCATGCCAAAAGTCGGCGTAAACATGGTTACTCATTCTTCGGGAAATCCCCTGCAACTGTCCCAATTTTAAATATTAACAAGATGCGTCATGCGATGCATGCATTGGTCTTACTCACATACTTCACTAAAACCTGCATAGCAGTACGTAAACTTACAGCAGAAAGAGTCTACTGGGCAGACAATTGCCAATAGGCCCTAGAGGGGTACCAATAATTGCTCACCACGTGTTTAGTTGGCCAACATAAGATCACTCCGCGCACGCGTGTCAGTAGCTTGTTTTGAAGACAGTATAAATTAACCCCGGGAAATTAACCAATGTCTGTTGATATTTCTGTTATTTCAATTATCTTAAATTATCGATGTAGGCCTATGTGCTTTTTTATATGACACACTTAATTTTGGAGGCTCAACACTTCAATTATTCAAAAAGGAATCGAATGTTGTGGGGATAGATTTTTCGTACACTCGACCTTTCATGCGGTTTTGGCCCTAATGGGTTGCGCATGTTTAGTTGAGCCTTCTTTGTGCTTTCTAACAACCTGACATTGTTTAATGTAGCCTTGATGTTTTTATCAAGACGTAATACTATTAGCATTTTGCATAGCTCACTCATTGATTTTGAGCACTCTAGTATTCATAAACAATGTGTGGCGTGATGGAGTGGGTCAGTGGCTTAACGGGTCATTGATTCACTTCATTTGTGGATTGCATTTAGCTCTGTGCTGCACTGATGCAATGAGAAGACAAAGTTCGAAATGGTACTGTCTGTTTCCTTCTGTTTACAAGATAAAGATTGAGCTAAGTACTATAAATAGCTTGGGGTTCTTCCTTCTGTATGTTGCAAAACAGATTGCAAAATAGGTAGTTTCCCAGGGTGTTTCGAAACACCAGACCTCGAAACAACAGATCTCAGACCTCAAAACATCAGACCCGGAAGTCAATTCACTTCCGGGTCTGTTGTTTCGAGGTCTGATGTTTCGAAACACCCAGGGGGATATCTCGAAACATCAGACCTCGAAACAACAGACCTCAGACCTCGAAACATAAGACCCAGAAGTAAAATTACTTCCGGGTCTGAGGTCTGGTATTTTGAGACATCCCCGGATGTTTAAATTTTGTCTACTTTTAAAGGTCCAAAAATGTGTGGGCAGAAGACAGTAGTGTGCACGTATTTTCATTGTGAGTGGAATTTGAACTTCTGTCAATGGTTTTGGTTAAAGGGAGCAGTATTTGAGGGATATAAATTGAATGTTAATGCAAATGCGGGATTAAAAAAATGCATTTTTGACCCACTTTTTTTCATTTTTTCGGCCAAATTGTTATTTTTTGTAGTAAAAATCTAAAACATTTCACAGGGTAAATGAGAAAATTGTAGCTTTCTTTAGACTTCAAAATATTGACAACTTCCGGTTAAAGGTGGTGTTCTCCTATATACTCGTACAATTATTTTTAAAAGAAAAAACATCAAATTTAACACGTTCGTTGAAGTGTTAAAAAGGTGCTATCCGCTGAGTGTTTTTAGAGTGTTGGAACACGCCCTACCCTTTTGAAATGCAAAAAAAAAAAAAAAAAAAATGATGTTTCGAAACACCCAGGGGGATATCTCGAAACATCAGACCTCGAAACAACAGACCTCAGACCTCGAAACATAAGACCCAGAAGTAAAATTACTTCCGGGTCAGAGGTCTGGTATTTCGAGACATCCCCGGATGTTAGGTCCAAAAATGTGTGGGCAGAAGACAGTAGTGTGCACGTATTTTCATTGTGAGTGGAATTTGAACTTCTGTCAATGGTTTTGGTTAAAGGGAGCAGTATTTTGCATTTTTGACCCACTTTTTTTCATTCTTTCGGCCAAATTGTTATTTTTTGTGAATTTTTTTCCAAAAAAAATTCGAGTAAAAATCTAAAACATTTCACAGGGTAAATGAGAAAATTGTAGCTTTCTTTAGACTTCAAAATATTGACAACTTCCGGTTAAAGGTGGTGTTCTCCTATATACTCGTACAATTATTTTTAAAAGAAAAAACATCAAATTTAACACGTTCGTTGAAGTGTTAAAAAGGTGCTATCCGCTGAGTGTTTTTAGAGTGTTGGAACACGCCCTACCCTTTTGAAATGCAAGTCCACAATGAAGAAAATCAGTTCCACAGACCCCTTATTTACTTGCCTTTCAGTTCCACAAGACCCCATTCAACGGATTTCAGTTCTCTAAACCCCCCCATTTTCAGGTTACGTCAGTTCCACAGCCCCCCATCCCATTTCAAGCTATTTCACACCCTCTACTTTTGAAATCCAAAAATTCTTATGAAACTACCCCAAAATTTGTGATTATTAAAATTTGCTGTTTTCAGCCGGAGCAGAATCATGTTCTTGCGTGTGTGAGTTGCTGCATTTTGTCTTAAAAATCGCTTAAAGATAACCAAATATCATTATTAAAATTGAGCAACGAATACAACTTCGGCGACCATGTTTTGCCTGTGAACGTTCTGCCGTATTTCCAACATGGTACCGGCAATATTATATGCTTACACTGCTGGATGCACCTCGCAATGTAAATTTTAGGCCTGCAAGCATACGATTAAGATGACAGTATGACGGAAGCATGTTTCATCCTCATGGTATATTCGGCCACATTGCGATAAACTAACAATCCTAATAAGAATGACTTCTAATCGATCAAGCGGCACAAAACTTCCCCGTGTCAAAGCACGGTGAGGGTCTACCAGGAGTGAAATGATGACTTTGGGGAAAAATCACTTCCGGGTCTGAGGTCTGTTGTTTCGAGGTCTGATGTTTCGAGACACCAGACCTCAGATGCACGAGCGATGTACATGCACTGACCTCTAGACATGGATAGCGGGTTTGAGTCGCCAATTGTCATCACAGGAAGTTGCTTTATGGCGGTAATATGGCGGGAAACAATGCATACACCTTGTCAAAGTTAAAGGAATTCTGCATAACAATAGAACATCTATGTGAAATATGTGCAGCAGAAGGTGTATGCATTGTTTACCGCCATATTACCAAGGTAGAAAAGCAACTTGTTGTTGTGACACTTGGCGACCATTCAACTGTGCGGCAGGCCGCTATCCATGTATATACGTCTAGCCCTTTTCCTTTTCATCATTATCAATTGTGTTTCTTTTGTTCAACTGTCCATTATAGTTACGAAAGCCGTCAGAGACCGTTAATTTAACCTATGAATTTATCACACGTTATTTTTCCGAAGTGGTTCTGGACACGTCAGGAGAATATAACGGGTCTGATGATATCATAGTTAAAAAAAGGACAATTGAACAAAGGGAAAAATCAAGAAAACACTCAGCCTACAGGTCGTACAAATGAAAGAAAAAATAAACATAGTAAAGAATCAATATAAAAGGCTAATTGTGAAAACAGATTGCCATCTACTTGTTAGCTTATCTGTCAATTACAATTCAGCCAAGTAGTGATTGTAAGTGATGCAATTCTCTGCACTATAATTAAAGTCAGATCTGACGCGAAACAAAAGACCTCAGACCCACCCCCAAACCCAAACACCCAGGACGTGAACTTACATCCGGGTCGTGTTTCGAGGTCTGATGTCTGTTGGTCGAGGTGGTAATGATTGTATTCATGTTTTAAAATACCATCTCGAATGTTGTATCAAATGTAAGCCACTTATATAGTGTAATTGTTGTCAACAGGTGCTGCAAGAGGGCGTTATGACGAGGCGATTGACAAACACCTCCTTACTGTGGGATCATTGTCTTTAGATTCCGGACCAATCAACTGGTCAGCTTGTGTCTACTAATACTAATAATACACGGCCTTTATCCTGCGCCTTTGCCGACGGATCCCCCGCGCCACACTGACACAGGACAACACAAGCCACAAACAATCAAGGACCAGATCCGTTTGGAGAACCGTGATTTGAAGCTGTTTTTTGACTGTGGGTGCCGCGCGGATACTGACTGGGATCATGCTCCATTGCTTGGGAGCAGCTACTGAAAAAAGCCCTATCACGGCACACTTGGTGTCTTTGGAACCATGAAATTAAGACCGTGATCCGAACGTTTTTGGTAACGAGCCTTGTTGTGGTTCTCTTAACGGTTAAGACTCTAACCATGGTACGGGGACAAGAGCCATTCAGGGATTTATAAACAGAAGAAGAGTTTTTTTGAATTTAATGCGATCCTTGATGCGCAGCCAGTGAAGATCTTTAAGCAAGGGACTATGGAAGAACTCTTGGTTCAAGAAACAGGCTTCACATTTTGTTTTGAAGCCGCTGTACCGGTTCTGCCAGTTTCTTCCACAGGCGGACAACCGCGGAAAAAAACGTGGTTTTTTTCCACTTGGAAAAACGGTGTTTCTTCCAGTTTCGTCCACTGAAAGCGGAAGAAACTAAAAAAGCATTTAAAAATTTTCTATTTTAAAGGCAATTGCTTACACTTTTGGTTTTATATTATACAGTGAATGAAATAATATAAATCATTTAAAATAAGCCACTTCAGGGACCCCCTACCTCCCCATGCAATTGCATAATCTCGCATTGATTCACAAGGCCCAAGTAATATAACAATATACGGGAAGAAACTGATCACACCAGCAGGCCAAGCAAGAATCATTGTAAGATTTGAAACATCTTAAATTTCTTAAACAAAGTCTCCCTAACCCAGTTTCTCCCCCTAAGCAATCAAGTTGATGTATTACACACAACAGGTTACAACAAAAGAACAATAATTGTTTGCTATGTGTTTAAATTAACAATTGGGCCATACCGATTTAAAAGCCCCCTTTCATTGTTGCATCTACAATAACTGTGATAGTATATGTGGCCATTGAAAGATTGGAAAATGGGTTCCAATTATATCTAGAGGTATAATTTTTGAATTGCAAGACAAAACAAAATTGTGAACAAATTATACTATATACTTGCAAGTTATAACTAACATGCTATATAAACTTGGGGATCGATTTTTGAAAAACAAATCTGTAAGTAACTAAAGTAGCCGTGAAGATTTGAAGTGCAAGCAGATAATATGAATTGAATTTTAGGGTGTTGTTCATATCCATTTCTTTATGTCTCCAGGTGGTCCACCTGGTTGTCCAGTGGATTCCGATTTCTTTTCCGGAAGAAATAGGTTTCTTCCGGAAGTTTCCGAACCCTGCCGCTGTAGCCGATCAATATCCTTCCTGCGGCAAATTGTTAATAGAACGTTTACAGATCAAGGCGTGACAAAGTCATGCTCTTACAATGTTGGCGCATGTTTCCAGATCAATAAATTTGCGAATTCTTTATGAATTGGCGAATTGCCAATTGATTGTTTTACAAAGATTTGTAATATGTCTGGGTATATGTTTTAATTCCTGATCAAAGACAAAACCTAAGTTTACTCCCTCCTCTGCAGGCATAACTTCACAACGAGCAGTGTCGAATGCTGCAGAGAGGTCAAGCATATAACGAGCAGCTGCACAGCTTGTTGGTGCAGAGCACAAGATAAGTTGTCATGAACATTGGCAAGGGCGGTCTCTGTGCTGTGACGGGCTCTGTAAGCTGATTGCATGGGTTCTGCGAGATTATGTTCCTCAATATGGCTCGTTAGTTGGGAACAACAACACATTTTTCAATTACCTTTGCTGTGAAAGGAGGTTCGCCACAGGCGGTAATTTTTAGCTCCTTCTTGTTGAGTCGATGGTTTCTTCACTAGCGGGTGTGATTATCGCCCTGCGGAGGAATCTTGTGGGAATGTCCCCGTGGACAAGAAAACTTAACAATTCTTGTGATGTAGGGGGAGTAAGACATGAAATATGTTTTCTTAAGGAGCCATGTAGGGAATACATCAAGGGCACAGGATTTGTTGGGACTTTTTGATCAACCTTCAGCAGCTCAGCCGCAGACCACATAACCAAACTGATTAAAGGAAATATCAGAGCTCACATTAGTAGATAACATTGGATTCACCTGAAACATTTTTCAGAAGTTACATCAGTCCTACAGTTTATCACCTCATGACGGATCTTATTTACCTTGCCAAAAAAATTCTCCGAATGAATTGGCAAAGTCAGAGGGACAATCAGTATCTGGGATTGGGTTGCAATTCTGATTGGGAGTTCCTTACTACATTATACAACTTACCAACTCGGCAAATACCGTGAAATTCTAAAGGCATATATTCCAAGGAGAAAATAAAGAGTTTGGTCATTACACTGGAGAATGAAAACGGCGTCATGTTTCCCCTTTTAGCGTCATATGGCTTCATGAAGCCAAATACAGCACCACTGGCATCTGAATCACTCATGAATAAAAATGGGATTCATGAGTCCAATTGGTTTGTATGATGCTTCATTTGGGATCATGAAGCCAAAATTCAATTGTGGAATTCCAGTGGATTCATGATTAATTAATCAACCCCCAGGAACCTCCAAAATTGGTCCGTATGAATCTATATTTGTGTCAGGAAGTCATCATCATTGAGCTAAAGTCCATGGACTCATGATGCCAAAATTAGCTTCATGAGCTTGAAAATCTGTTTCATCGTGGGGTCAGATATTTTGAATCATGAATCTGCTGTGGTGTAGATATTTTTCTATTAGCTGTTGTACGTTTTCTTAACTTTCCAGGCAAACTAAAATCAATGATTACATTAATGTATTCTAATACTAGTGTATGAAATATACCATATCTCGTATCCCTTGAAATCACGCGTGGAAATTAGAACTATTGTTCACTCTTACCCCCGAGTAATTATAGTACCACCTTAGCATAAATGCATTTCAGCATGTGCTTGGCTTCCCAAGTGAGACCATTACTCCAGAAATAAGGTTATTATTCCTGCCACCAGTTGTTGCTAATTGCCCTGAAACAACGATTGGGCGATTGTTGATATTTCTCTATTTCAGAATATTAATATTAAAAGGCACCCACACTTAGGCCCCAAAAATACACATGAACAAAAATCTCTTATTTTGAAGTGTGAACAAGATGAGTAAATGGTCAAAGGGTATA
>JAMKCH010034722.1:0-15373 GCA_023653785.1 Ophioderma brevispina
GGTAATTTATGGTGCATTTTTGAAATTTATTCACAGTAGGGCTCTACCTCTATGTTTATGTAAAACTGAAGCCAATGCCCTCTTTAGCGCTGAAAACCGCATGAAAATACCGCATATATTCCCTCGATTTTTAGCGCAAATTGGCTTTTCGGCCTATTTTCCGGTCGAAAATGCCCATTTTGCAGACTCGCGAACTTGATGACGTCCTTGTGACGCCATACTAGTATGTTGGTACTTATTTTGGTATCAATTGTGACAGAGGAGGACCATAGCTAATCCATTGGTATCAAAATCATACAAATCTGGTGCTTTTATAACAAATTCTCGAGGGGGTGGTAACACCCCCCCCTCCTGGTAAACCCGTGTTAACAAAAAAAGCGTTTGGTAAGACCACGGTTAATCGCCTTTTCAACACATTATCATGAACTAACTCGCAAAAATCACTGACCGATTTCGGGCTAACAAACTTTTTCTAAATGTTCCGAACTAACTACCATGCTTTCTCTACACACCCCACCAATATCACAAATCAACATTAACACGTTAACAATAGATAACCAGACAAACTCCCAAGTACACTCAACAAAATTTCGCTGGGCATCACCCAGTGCGAACACCTAACATGGAATGAACCATCAACTCTGGTCACTACCCAAGCGTCTCACGCAATTGGTACAATCTACAGAGATAAACAACCCACCTTCCAGACTACCCTTAAAATCACTATACAACACATTAGTTTTCCCGTACCTTAGCTACTGTAACCTGCATCATCTTGGAGTCTGCTGGGCCTCAACGATCACTCACGACTCACCTAACTAAACACCACACACAAAATGGGCCGTCGCACTAGTCACAAACTCTCACACCCCCCCCCCCCCCCCCGACCCACCACTCACCCTTTGCCATTATTTCACTCACTGAAAACACTTAAATTAGAGCACCTCAACCACTTCAAACAGCGCTCTTCATGTTTGGGATTATCACAACAATCATTTACCCCCCTACTTAAGTAATTACTCTTTATTTTAAATATCACAAAACAGACAATCCACAGCTATAACACCAGACAAGCCGACAACTTCATCTTCCCCTCCCAAAATCTTCCTTTGAAAAGCACTTATTCAGTATCACGGCGCTAAACTTTGGAATGATCTCCCAGAATCTATCCACCCAATTAAAAACAAAAATACTTTTAAAGCTCAACTTCAGAAACATTTCATCACCATTACAATTCTTAATTACGCCCCAAGACCTTATTTCTTTCTCCTCTCACTTTATTCTTCATCTATCTCTACCCTATTTATTCTTCACCTTATTTCTACCCTCTGCTTCCTCAAAGCAATAATTTGCATTCCTCGCAGACATGTTTGATCAGGCTGTCCCTTCTTGTCCATTCCCGTTTCATGGTATTCCCGTTAAAGTGTTTTGTTTAGCTAGATATATTGGTGTTTTTTCTGTTTCTGTTTTGTTTTTATATGTATACTTACCTACGTAATATAGTGTAAATATTGAGTTATCTTTTTGTATGGATTACAGGGCCATCAATAATTATAAGCCATATCTGGTTGTCCATTACTGGTCAGATATCATATATCCCTCACCTATTCAACTTAGTTAAGTTAGCAATTGATCCTTTATGTCATTATTATATAGATATCTGTATTATACATTTCTGTGTTTGTACGATATTTAGCTGCTGAATAAAATTGATCTTGAATACCATATGAAAATATGGGATATTCACCGGGAAAGGCTTTTTTTGATCTCAGTCGGAATTTTGATACGCACGTAGAGAAATCACAGAGATCAATAAAAGTTTGCCTTGTCTTTAATAGCATGGATTTCAAGCCAAACCACTTGCATGTTTATGTTGGCATATCCCTGCCAGGTACCAAATCATAATAAAATCTGAATTTTGATGATTTTTTGGATGTTTGGATTAGAAAAAAATCGCTGGCTAATTCCTTATAAAATACCATTGTCCACAAAAAAACTTTTGTTTGTTTGTTTGTTTTGTTTTGTTTTGTTGTGTGGCGAACTGCACAAAAAAAACATTTTTGTTGTCCCTGGACCCTTTTCCATATATAACAAGAGCGGGCAGACCGCTTGTAGCTGTAAGTCTGATGTCTAGGGCCAATTTATTATGATCATCTGGGCATTTTGCTTTAATGATACTAATAGCATAATCAAATACGTCCCTATCGGTCTGTGTCAATCTCACTTAACCGTTACTACAGCAACAAGTGTCATAACGACAATTCAATTGCATTTTAAAAAGATATCAAGGTACATTAGATAAGGACAAAGTATTATTCACTATGAGCCAGAAAAGTCTCAATTCCCTTTCAACAGTTCCAGTAACTTCACTTCCAGTGTATTAAAAAATTATACACCCCCTGGTTTTGGGGTATGTAATAGGTACCCCAGATCAACGAGGTCAGTTTCATGTTCAATACATGTACAAAGTACAATCCACTGAACTGTGTCCTTGGTGGATGAGCATAATTGCAACTCATAGTGCATTAAAGGAAAGAAATATTGAGCAAAATTATAAAAAGGTATCTTTATTACTGTGACGACCTAAAATATTGTTATCCTGTCCTGATTCCGCAGACAGCAAATGATTGAGAGGCACTTGTCTTTTCCATATACTATCTGAACCCCCTGGATCCATTTTAACAGAAAGTTTTTACCAGTTCGCATTGATTGGACCTGACCTTCTATTCCATGCTGACAACACGTAATGATGAGTGGTAAAGGCCAAACGAAGTGTTCAATTGAGAGAAGATAAAAGAAACAAATTAGAAATTAATAGCCCTTCAATATCAACTATTTTAATTGTAACAAGGTCAAAGAATGAATTTGATTTCATGTCAGTATGGCACTTATCAGATACAATAAGACAATATCTTTGCGAGTAGTGACCTTAATAATCTGAATGAATTGGTCAAAAGGTTTAACCATTTTACAAGAGTCTCTCGCAATTTTAATTCCGCAATGCACCGCCTTCGAAACAAACTATTGATGTGAACGTTTAAAAGTCGTTTTTGTTTTCTTTTATTTTGTGTTTTTTTTTTTGGTTTTGTGGTGTGTTTATGTGTTTGTTTGTTGTTTTGCTTGTTTCTTTCTTTTTGTTTGTTTGTCTGTTTATTTTGTTTGTGTTGTTAATACTACATGTTCAGTCAGGATCCGTTCCCCTCCCGGGGGGTGCAATCACGTGACATTGATATGGGTGTAAGGCAAGGCTGGCGCTTCGAAACCCAGGGGCATTCGGTGATGATAGAGGACTAAAAAATAGGGGTCTTTTGGGTGAAGAATGCCCGCTAAAAAAAAGAAAGAAAATAAGGGGTTTTGGAATGACAAATTTTGCAGATTTTCCCCAACATGGGTCCCTTTTAGAATATTTTGCAAAAATTTCACCCAAGATAGGGGTCTTTGAGTAAAAATTGTCAAATTTTTACTATACTATCCGTGAAACAAATTGGGTATGGTACAAATTCTAAATTTCTGGAAACGTAGCGATGCACTTGCTTGTATTTTTGGGGCCACTCTTTTGGGCTCATAAAAAATTTTGGGCTCCTAATATTGATTCCATACACCGTATGATGTCCCGTTTATGTACAGTTACCATAATCTTGCCAACATTACTTTAAAACTATATTTAAGTTTAGCAAATTCACGAGGGAATATGGACTATCGCATACTTTCTCTTTGCTCACTTTTAATTGACATGTATAGAGTTCCCCTGTTAAATTAACCATTTATTATGTTAAATCTTAAGAATTCTGTAATTTGATGCGTCTAGTAAAACATACATTTTATAATAAAAACAAGTGTGATTAAAAAAAACTTGACCCGATTGTGTCCGCCATTTGAATTTTAAGTAACATATATCTAACATATTTGGTATCTTCTGAAAGCTGGGTTTATTATTTTAAGTCTACTGCAAGATCAGTCACCTCGGTTAGGTATAGACCGAGCTCACATCGTTTTGGAATCAAGTGTCGGTTTCTCTGCTCGTCCACGGATTCACATGAACTGAACGCGTTCACGAAGGAAATAGTGTCCAGAAGAAGATCAGGCTATTTATTCACTGCAATTCATTGTTCGAAACACTGTAGCTCGGCATTCTTACCCGATTGGAATGATCTTTGCAGCAATTAAAGATATGAAATAAAATCTTTCTGCAGATACCACCTATGTGTGATAAATGTTATCTTAAAAATTCAAAATGCGGACACAATCAGGTCAAGTTGTTTTTGCAATCACCCTGTAGAAGTTCGAAAACTTTAAAAACTAATGAAAATATTTGTTATGATTAGTTTTCAATCTATGCGAAGAAATCACGGATTTCCCGTCTTGCTCACAAACATTTGACATAGTTCAATTAATAATTTAACCACAATTTTTAGTATGCTAAATCCTAGATAAATTTGTAAGTTGCAGCCTCTAGTCAAACATATTTGTTTCGTATCAATTTATCATATTTCGACAATACGAATGTTATATAATCACTATTTTGTTTTGGTCCGTGTGTCAATGACCCATGAGAATATTGACAAATGTTACTAGCTGAAACGAACAAGTTCAACATACCAAGCGTTCCATATCGCACAAAAGGCGTGCTCCAATAAATTCGCCCCCGTGTTCTTTTCTGACTCTTTATGATAGGGGGGTGTGTTTTGCACAAAAGTGGGCAAAGTATGAATTTTTAACCCCCAGCCCAAAATTGGTGACAACCCCTCAAACATAAAACAACCTACCTTTAAAAAATAAAATTCAATCAATAACCCCCCTGTAACAATACCCCCTAAAGAATTTTCCCACTACAAATAAGTTCAACACTCTGCTAAAGAAGACTGTAAACTGTTTTAATTAGCCTTGTGCTTTTTCAACTTGAGTAGTTGCAGTGAGCACAGTGAGTACGGTGAGCTCCTGTTTTGAAACCACTCACGCGTCCCATTTGCAGCGCTGTTTTTGTCCATATTGACCTGATTTAAAGCTCCAAATTATTTGGCCAAAAAACACCATTAAACTCTTTTGGATGATTGTAATTGTTATTTACTTTGCTTTACTATAAAAAAGCAGTGTAAATGCAACAGCTGTAGGTTGTCCCAATTATCTCATTATTCAGGGATTTTTGATATAATGATTGTGTGCACCTAGTGTATTGGGCATTGTATTTCTAAGAAGCTTAATTAGTAATCTGATCAATCTGATCCTGTATTCAGTTAAACAAGGTCACGCCCGATGCAGATGCACTCTGCAAGGATTTAATTTAGGTGTGAGGATGCTGGAGGGGGTAAAAAGGGACTGGAGGGGGACCGTAGAGCAGCCGACATCGGGCAGGCTGGGGAGCCGAGAGCAGGGGGGGGACAAGGGGGAGGGGGGAGAGCGAGGGCGAGGGCGAACAACTACATTAAGACAGCACAGCTAAAATTACTAATTTTTGATATGCATTAGTTTTTATCTTGAATACTGCTCATACTTCATACATGCAGCACATTGCTAATTCCTGAAAATGGATGTAATCTAGGTGTATTAGTAGCCTAATTTTTACAAAAATTTTTAAAAACAACCTTCAGAAAAGCTCACGACATGTACCCTTGGGGGAATTAATATAACATGGCACAAATTGGCTGGAATTGAATAAAAATGTTGAATTTTGAATTTTGGTAAAACTAAACAGCAATTCTGAAATCAGGAAATTAAAATCCTGAAATCTTGGTGGTAGCGGTGTGATACATTGAGAATACTTGGGGGCCACTTCAATGTCATCATTCCATCACAATTGCGAAGGCCCCTTTCCGAATAATTTGGAAACCGTATGTCAAAACTTCAGAGGGTATCGTACAATGGGGTAGAAATCGGTCACTGATTTCAGTAAAATTGATTTTTTCCTAGTTTAATGATGAGGTCTCCATATTTTGGGCTGGGGGTTTCAATTTTTTTGAATTCTTCACACCCCCCCCTATTTATGACACATCCTTCATGTTTACAGACGGTGATGGTAAAGTAATGTGGACACCAATGGTCTACCATGCTCATTGTATTGCAATAAATCCATGTTATTAATGAATTACAAAAGTCGTATAGACAATGCTGCTAGTAGTTTTCAAACGAGCGTACTTATTTTATTTTTTTTGCTGCGCCCATGTTTTTACATTATTGTATGTCCAATTGGCATTTTATTATTTTTCTAACATAATTATATTTTGAGAGAGTCAAAATTTTAAAGGTGGATGACCCGATCATGATCCAATTTTCATGACGTTTTATTCTTCACGGGGAAGCAGAATATAAAAACAAAACACCTGAAATTACAAATTTTAGTTAAAAAAAAAATCGGCCCAGCCGTTTTGGAATATAGAGTCAGATATTTTTACTACACTTGGTCCATAGACAGTGTGGTGTTATAAATGTGGTTACCACCTTGTTGCACGTTTTTGTTCATAAAATCAAAAGGCAAACATTTTCCTGGGACTAAAATTTTACTAAAACTTTTACTGGGTAAATGAGAAAAATATGCACTTTCTTCTAATATCAAAATCTCAGATGGAGTAAAGTAGGGGCACGAGGTTGTCGATCGGGTCCACCCACATTTAAATGTCATTATACTACTATATATCTCTTGCAATGAATACTATTTTCTGACAAAAGCTTTGAAATAGCGACTTTCTCTTCGCCTAATTAATTCATACAAAAACGGGTCTATAGCAGTACGGTCGGTGAAACCCTCGCTGTACCAAAAATGGTCACAGCTAGGTGTATCCAAATCATGCAAAAAGTACCTAAAAGCTAAATAATGTTGGTGAATATCCGAACCTAATCTGATAGGTAACTTGGTGCACTTTTCAAACCCATTTTTTCTCCCTTTGAGTGCTAAGTGTCCGATTTTTTTTATGTCGGTCTCTCATCAAGATTTGACACTGAGTTACTGCTCAAGATGACGCCCTAAACTACAGCTTGTAAATAAGTAAATCGGACAGAGGTGGGGGCTTAACAGAACAGTAGCAAGCATAAATCCCCTAATCGCGTTTGTTTACAAACATTAATTTTTTGCTTCCCTTCTGCGTAGGATACCAAGTTGGGGCGTGGCTGTTATTGAATGTTACTCTTATTTAAAATATGTGTTTTTAGCTTTGGTCTTTCGTTTGATAATGTGTTTGCTCGAACTGTCGATTAATTTAATAAAAAACATCCGTAGTCATCTGTACATGAATCACATTCTAGTGGCAATAATTGTGTATTCGTACCATGGCCCAATTGGGTCGGTGTATAAAAGCTTATAAAATCAACGTATTTACAACAGGATCACCAATCAAACTACGTTTCTTATACTAACTACTCCGCGATAGAGGATGAGATACTAGAAGGGCATATGGGCCTTTGGCCAACTACTATTAAAGTTTTAGCTAGTTTGTAGCGCTATACATTGAACTGCCACATGGTCAGCCAGAAGGCGAAAGTGAGTGTTTTTGGTTTTGTCAAAGTAATTTAGAAATATCGAAACTGGGTTTACGCGGTGAGATGAGGGGGAGGAATTGTCCATGAATCACCCTTTAAGTACACAACACAGTAAAAGAGGGAGAAAAACATGAAAAGTAAAGTAAGTCAAAAAAGTAAGAAGGGAAAACTTCATAAAAATATAAATGCTTTATTTAACAATTTGTTTTCAATGCAAACCACAACTAGAAGAAAGATGTGGGAGTGCACATTGCATATCACAGATACACATGCGCTATGTCAGCCTATGAGGTAGATTTGTGGTTAAGTCGTCCCTTACTTAACATAGTGTTTACTAAATAAAAAGAGCCTTCCCACCCACCAAGGTGCGATTTATATATCCATTGTTGTGGTTGGTCTGCAACCCCTGGGGTTTCTTGGTTTGATCCAAAGAAAAATAAAAAAAACAGCCGTGCTTTATGTGAGTTTGGTTTTCCGATCTTATCTCCCTCTCGCAAACTTTCACCAGATCTTCTTCGGTTTCAATCCTACTTAAAAAAATCCTTCACTGTATTGGCGGAAATCTCTTATAAGTGAAAATTTAGAAACACATTTTGTTATTTCTAATGTCGTCATTGAGACATAGGTGACCTACTCTTTTCGAAACTGATTTAAAAGGTTTGCTCGTGTTGCAAGGTGCTCATATAAATTGTTATGACCGTTACTCCCCTTGCATAGGCCTATACATTAATGCATGTATAAAAGCATTATTTTTTATACACCATTAATGTTCAGAAGGAGATTTCTAGGCTTACTACCACCGGGATTTAGGTAAAACAGATGGGGCGTGTTTTTTGTTATGGTTGGACGGGCACGGGTAGGCCTAAAACTTCATTGTAAAGACGAAAGAAACGTTGCTGTGTGTGTGTGGTGTGTGTGTTGGGGTTTGTGTGTGTGTATGTGTGTGGTGCATGTGTGTGTGCTGTGTGTGTGTTGTATGTGAGTGTGCACTTTCCAATTGTATTTTAATCTGCGCGAAGTAATTTCAATGAATCCTATTGAAAAACCATTAATTTTTAGAAAACGGGGGACGAAAAGAATGGAAAGGGAATTGAGAAAGTGTCGATTAACGAAATTGAGATCACTGAGTATTCCATAAGATAGGACGGGGAAAGGTTGATAGCTAGCAACATAGGAAATGAGCACGAAGGAAGAACTACAAAGAACTACATAGGGGCTATTGGGAAAAGGCGGAGGTAGCTAGCGAGAGAGAAGGACAAGAACAAGGAATTTGGACTGAGAAAGAGGACAGCGCGAAAGAGAGATAAAGAGAGATGGAACTAGAGCCAGAGATTAAGTATAGAGGTGAGCGAGAGAAGCAGAAAGGAAAGAGAGAGAGAAATAAAATCCTTTTTTTAATGTTTTCTTATTTTATTAAACAATTAAGCAAATAATATCCAAAATTACAATTTGTTTAGATCAAACTTTACACTATATTTCAGTACTGCCGGGAAGCGTGTTCGTAGTATAACCGCGTATAAAATGATCATTTGTGGTTGTGTCACGTTTCCCTAAATCCACAAGTGGACAGACTGGAATGACGTCACAGGTTTATTGTGACATTTCAAGATGTTTAGTCCGATATCGTACCCCACGTTTTCTTGGGTGTCAAAAAAAGTTCAGACGGGGTCCATTTGTAGTCATTTTAATTTTGATTTTTTAATTTTGTATTGTTATTTTGGTTTTGGTTTTATTTTAATGTAAAGTTGGAGGAAGGCCCACAGCAGCAGGCAAGCTTCCAAATGTCCCGCTGTGCATGGATTACTACCAACATAGGTCACGCACTGCTGCCCATTTCAAAAACAGACAGTTACTTCGCATTTCCCAAGAAAAACGATATGACCGTGTAGGATTGTTTTGTTAAAAATGGTTTTGTATACACCCGAAAACCGGTCAACAGGAAAACTTCTAACCGGGTCAACATACTTTTGTTTTTTAAAACCTTATATTAAACCCAGATAACAAATTTCCCAGGACGCTTACTTAAAGTCTGTTTTGTAGAGATCTTATTTGAACAATGACATCCATAAACAAGAGCCCCCATCAGCGGGATTGTTGTCGGCTGCGTGGAGGAAGGCATTGTTAATATGCAGTCCACGTATCAAATCATGGCGAGTTTTCCCGCCGCGCATGTCGAGTTTCACGCCTGTGTATCGAAGTTTCCGGCCAGATGTCGAGTGTGCAGCGTTATATGTCGAGTTTACAGCGATATCTGTCCAGTTGCCCTCTATACATTCGAGTTGTGCTCTTTTTTTTGGTGATTTGACTAAATCAGGTCCAGTTGTACCCGGGGGGATCAGTTCTTCATAGACAAGGGGTATCATCCCGTGTCCAAGAATCCAAGTAAATTAAACAGGGTAGTTTTTCAGGATTAGGCACGTTACGTACGTAAACGATGAAAAAGGGTCTAAAAATCACCAAAAATCCCAAGAAAAAAGTGGTTATAGTTTCTAAAGGAGGAACTGCGCATTTAGGGGTACACCAGTTCAGCATTAAACAATTTTTGTAAAAAAGTGTTCGGAAGTCTGTATTTTTGCCTTCAAAACTGTGCTTTACTCCTAATTTCAAAAATGTTCCGCGCTACGCGCGGGAATAGAAAACCATACACTATTTTAGTACAGGCAACACCTATTTAGGTTGAGATGAGGAAAAATGATGATCCGTTAGTGAATTGCAGATTATGTCGCTATACCAAAATAGTAATATTACTACCCATGAAACGGCACTGTTTTTTTTTAGCAATTAAAACTCAAATTAGTTAAATGTCAGCAATTCTAGGTTTATAATTTTCGTAAAAAACGTTTGGACAGAGTTGGGTGCACATGATTCGGCCAATTTTCAGGAAAAATGCCGATTTATCGCGCTGCGCTGCAAATGCGGACATAAGTGCCGAAAATAACGTTCTATAAATGCGAAAATTCTACGGATCCTTTGGACCCATAGGAAATGTCTTGAATACTAATACCCCATGCAACAGTTTCTACGACCACTCCGTTGGTCGGCTTACGAACTTCTCATGAAACACCTTTAATTTTTATGATTAGTTAAAGTTTAAAAAAAAAAACCTTACATGCATGCAATATATTTATTTTTTTCAGTTTTTTAATTTTTTGATTTTATGCATTTTTTTTTAAAGTTTAACCCTTACAAAATTAATAGTTTTTGATCAAATGGCATGAGAAAACTGTATTCGGAAAGCAAACATTGATCGGCAATGGGTTTCGCGAGAGGAAAAGCGGCTCCCTCTCCCTCCCTTTTCCCCCCAGATTATTTTCTGGGAATTACACCAAGCTCAGAAAAGCCTCTCTGGTGTCCAAAAGAAAATGGTTGGGGTTTTACGTATAAATGGGTAATATTAGCATCAATAATTGCTTAGCGTGGGAGAAAAACAAAGAAAGAAAATACTTGTTGGGTATGCAAAATTCGCTATTGATACTGGTTGTTTAGGGGCGCAAATTACATAAGTACTGTTTAGGGTAGCTAATGCGCTATGGATACTTGTTTAGGGGGTGAAAATTCAAGCTTCGAAAGACGTATTTAGGGTGCTTTTTGTGATGCTTGACACGGATGATCCCCCTTGTCATTGAGAAGTGGCCCGCTCCACGTATCAAATCATGGCGAGGTTTCCCGCGCATGTCGAGTTGACTCGCTGTGTATCGAGTTTTCTCGCCATATGTCGAGTGTGCAGCGCGTTATATGTCGAGTTACAACGCTATAGTCCAGTTTGCCCTTTGCATCGAGTTTTGCTCTCTACTATGGGAGTTTGACATTAAATAAGGTTCCAGTTTCAACAAATTTCGAAATGATTTTTTCTCAACATGAGGAAAACTCGACATGATTTTTAAAAAAAAAGTGTTTGTGTAAAAAAAATCATGTCGAGTTTTCTCATGTAGAGAAAAAAATCATTTCGAGTTTGCGCTCATGTTAGAAAAAAATCATGCCGAGTTTGCTCATGTTAGAAAAAATCATGTCCAGTTTTGCACATTTGAAACAAAAATCATGTCCATTTTTTTTTAAATTCGCATGATTTATTCTGGACTAAATTTAGTCTGGCCATGATTTTATGAAACTCGGCACATAGAGTTCAAAATGGATTGGCAACGCTGTAAACTCGACATATAGCGGGGTAAAACTCGATATAAACAGAAAGCGCAATTAAACTCCGCCATGATTTGAATGCGTGGGAGTGTGCCATATTGTAAAATACCCCCGGGTCCAATAACTACAATGTTTATAATTGGTGTGATATTTTGCTTGTGAATGAAGACAAAAGCAATGCCTGTGCTCCGATTTTGAATGTGTCTAATGACGAGCCCGATGTATTGTCACCTACCGACCAACACATGCTCCTCCAAACCGCAGACGGGAGCCTGGAACCTTCACAGCCAAGACCGCAAACCTCCAGTCCCAGCAACTATTCAGCACTCTGACCCATGTCCCCACCGGGATGGACAATTTGTGGTGACGACTTTTTGTGGCAGCGACTTTGTGTGGCCGACATTTTTTGGTTGAGTTTTCCGAGCCGAGTAACTTTTATTACCGAGTTAACAATGGCATGATTTCATACCTCTGGCTGTTTTAGAGGACGCATGTTGTGTTCTAAAGTAATACGCACACTCCCGCGCGTCTGGCTGTTTTAGAGGACTCAGGGGGTGTTCTAAAGTAAATACGCAACGCCACACGCGCGAGTCTTGCGTTTTAGAGGACGCTGGGGTGTTCTAAAGTAATACGGCATACGCACTCGCGCGTCTGGCTGTTTTAGAGGACGCAGTGTGTCAATTCAATCAATCATTCTTTATTTTCCATAAACACATACAAAATACAACTGGGTGAACGTAATACATCATTTACATAAAATACACATTTTTATGGAGGAATTGGTCAAACAGGCAGTAAGGCCAGATGTAACCACCACCTTAAAATTAAATTGTACATTAAACCATTAAACAACGGACAACGAAATTATCTATGTACATCGCTACGCACGCGTGCGTCCTGGCTGTTTTAGAGGACGCAGGCGTGTTCAAGTAAATACACATACGTACACACGCGTCTGGCTGTTTTAGAGGACGCAGGGGGTGTTCTAAAGTAAATACGCATACGCTCGCGTGCGTCTGGCTGTTTTAGAGGACTCGCGGCGTGCGAATGCACCGAACTCAAAGCGCTATCACAGAATGAGAATCAAAAGCTAAAACTGCCAGCAAATCCATCGACTCCTCATATACATGCGCTACTGCGATCAGATAACATGTACAATGTCCAACATTTTCCACGATCTCACTGAATGCCCAAGAACAAACAACACTTCGCCAACAACTACTTCACCATCTAAAACCGAACACATGTAAGCAACAAACACCACCTAGCCGATCAACATCCTCAAAACACAACACTTACGCCAATACCAAGACTCCAACATTACAAAATATACAAAACCAAACACTAAATAAACAAATCAAGTGTAAACCAGTAACTTTTTAATCAGTCATTTTTATAATCCAGGGTCAAGCAATAGTTTTGCAATGTACCCCGGCTCCAATTGAGCAACCGAAACTAACTAACAACTAACTACTAACTAACAGTATTGTTCACATTGCTCATTCAACAGGAAGCCAGTTCAAATTTATTTATTTTTTTTTTTTTTTAATAAAATAATTTGGTTTTAATTAACCGTGGCGAATCATAGATCTACTATTTTAAATGCCCATTTCACACCCGGTCATGAATGAATCATTTTCTGACGCAAAATCAATGCACGCGCTACAATGTCATTAAACTTATTAACATCTATCTCACGTGAATTGGGGCCAAAGCTGCAATAGCCAAATGTAGTAATATCTAATTAAGGAAAGTTATAGCCATAGTTTTCGAATTTGAACTTCATCTTCATTTCAATTAGTATTCAAGTTGTAATTATGGTGCTGTTCTCAATGAATTTGCTGTTCATATTTTGTTTTACAAATTGTATAAATGCACGTTTTTTTACGAGGTACGACCCGGTTTTCATTAACTTTATGTAGTACTTTAAGGCCTATTAACCTGATTAAGAGGGCAATGAATCCAATCCACGATACTGGCAAAGACGCATAAACAATGTGACTGAAATGTAGGTGAAAGATATAGGCTGGTAATCTCAAAGGGAGTCTAACTTTAGACCCAGTTTAAAACCAGGGTTTAGTCCTACATGATTGGACCTTTTTCCTTTCAACATCTCTAAAAATGTTATGCTGATCTGGGTGGTGGGGGGGGCGGGCCCGGGGGAAAAAAAATTCCTCATGGATAGGCGAACAGCCCATCCATGATGACGTTTCTCACGTTTTTTATTCTAAATTGTGTGCTAAATATGACCGGAGCAAACTGAGTCTAAGACTTTTTACACACTCACTGTTTTAGGAAAACATAACCACCAAGCCTTTGCGAACGACCTTGCTTTTCAACATTGATAAAGTCCTCACGCAAGATCATATGTCCGGTCGGAGGACCTTGTTGATGGTTCAACAATGTTTTGTAAATTGTTTCTTGATGTGCATGCTCCAGTCAAAACACACGTTCGGTCAGTTCGGTTCAAACCGAAATGGTACAATGATGTCGTGGTTGAAGCACGCCTTGATAGACGTCGTAATGAGAGACGTTGGAGAAAGTCAAAACTGATCTTACTCCTTTGAACACGGCAAACGACTACAGTCGCTCAACGGTCAAAATTTGTTCAAATTTTGTTTTGTCAAAAGGTCAAAATTTTAATTTACCGTGCATATTCAAGCAGCATAAAAATGCATCTAAATTAAGTCCAAACAAGCCTAGTCTTTGCTGCTATTCTTTTTAGATGGCTTTCCAAATGACCTGCAAGCATTTGTGACGCCATCCCTACACCACTGACTACGTGCTATTTAACTGTAATACAAATTGTCCCGTGTCGAAAGGGTTCATTATCAAAAGTACATTGTATTCAAAGAGGGCTGCTGCAGACATCATGCTTTTGAAAAACAAATTATTATCAAATCAAGTTTTGAATCATTGTAACTCTAAGGACATCATATAACTCTTCTGAACTTCTTTAAGCCACTCCAAAAATCCTTCCGAATGTGATTCACCCTGTTCTTGCTAAATGAGTTTTTGTATATTTTTATAGATAAGTTCACAAAATCAGGCATGATTCTTTCAAAGTGGCAGCCTCTAGTGCTGGTACTACCCAGTATTGTGATTACCAACCAATTGTCAATGCAGTTTGAGGGAGTTTAGTCCTGTGAATGCCTGATGCTTTGCATGAGATATTTAATGAGGTGTCGCCACTAGGAGCTATCTCTCGATTCACATACCCACATGGTTCCTAGGTAAACAAGCACCTAACCCATTTTGTTACCTCTCCTGAGCAAATTGTCCAATATTTCGCTTTCCTCATGGTTCTTTTCCAACAGAGCTTCACATCACGCGATTATCACTCCAATTCCCTGGAAGCCTCCCTTGACAAAAACCAACTTCCAACTATCGGCCTGTCTCTAAGTTGCCGTTCATTGGGAAGCTTATTGAAAAGGTGTTCTGCACAGGTATCCAATTACATTGAAACAAATGGCCTTGCTGATCCTTACCAGTCTATCGTCCATTTCGCAGTACTGAACTGCCCTTTCATGTGTCCACCATGACTTATGAGGGGCTAATTGAGAACCAGCATGCTGCCTTCCTGTCGATGCTTGATCTCTCAGCGGCTTTCGATACCTTGGATCACACCACGGTAATTCGCTCGAACATGCCTCGCTGAGGATTTGGTAATCTCTGGTAGGTGTTTTCATAGTTTAAAATAAATCCTTTACCTCACGGACAGGTCTTGCAAGGTGAATGTTCAGGTAGTGCATCTGATGTCAATGGA
>JAMKCH010034723.1:0-15093 GCA_023653785.1 Ophioderma brevispina
TTTGCCAACTCTGACGGGGCATATTGGTTTTGTGCTTCGCACATAACGTCCCCTAAATGCACAGCTTGTAAGACACTATTCGCCATGTTGAATCCGTATTCAGTCCATTCAATTCAACACTGGAAAACCGCCTATTTCTTGTGGCAGAACAAACAAGGTGACAAGTCATATCACATAAAACAAGATGGCCATGGTTTTTAAAAGATGGACCCCTTCCCCCACGATCCGTGTTGTCACAAATTCAACCCCCACCACTTTCCTGTGTTTATTTTTCTCGAGTGATGGTTCGCCCCACCCCCCCCGCGCCCCTGTTGTGGTTCCCACCTAGCTCCCCCCTCCCCGTTCTTTGCTTTTTCCCCTGCCCCCTCGTTTGGGGGGCTGTGTGAGCCAATATTTTATTTCATATAACCTGTCGTTTTTTTTGGAATTGTAATTATTGTTTACACTCGTAACTGAGGAGTTATTGTGCAGGCGTCTCTATTATTCAGACACATTTTCACTAGTTCTTCAAAAAAGGCATCGAGCGCAAAAGTGGATCGATCACCTGCTCAGTGTGAAAATCTCTATTGTGGGCTCCCTTGATATATTTGCTTGCAATGCATCACTCGGAGAGATGCAGAAGTTCCCAAGACCCTAACATCGTTCATTCATATTTTAAAATTCGTGCCTTCTGTTCGAAGTCACATAGTGTAACATCCGACCCAGCATTCCCCGCTCCTTTCTACTTGGACCGTCTTTGGCGAGTGAACGTTAAATTGCTCTGATTCAGGACCTATATTTTAGGGAGATCTTAGGCTTATGGCTTACTCGGAACTTCCATAAAACGGTCTTGTTCCAGCCGCTGTAGAGTCCCCACCAAGTCTGCCATGCTAACCTTTCATGAGGGCTTTAGTAACGGTCACGATGTTCAGCTATACGTCCCTTCCTTAAGATTTCATTTAAGCATTAACCTCTACACATGGGATAGCGGTGGCTGCCGCACATGCATAGTACCCCACTGAGTGCAAACAACAGGACGTTTGTTTTTTTCCTATCAATGTGGCGAAGCAATGCATACACCTGCGGAGCACATATTCCACACAGATGTTCTATTGTTTGACAAGGTATGCATTGTTCCCACCATAATTGTATAGGTAAAAAAAACAAACAACTTCCTGTGTTTCAATCGGCGACTCAGAGGGCTATCCATGTGTAGAGGGTCAGTGTTTTCAAGACTCGAGAACGGATCTTCCGCCAGTGTTGCAACTTCTTGAAAAGACCGCTTTATCAGCTGTGTTCGCAGTTTCCTTGAAAGACTTGACTTAGTCTTTTTTTTTGGTCGGCTGTGGTGTCGTGTCTCCGTTGTGCGGAGTACCAAGCCTTAGCTATTGGCGAAGTGTTCAGTTCGAGAATTGGTTCATGTTTGTTCTTTCTGTCCTGGTTCTTGGCGAAGATTAGTGCGGTGAATTTTTTCGACATGTCCATTCCTCCCAGATTTAAATTTATTTGTCTTCTGTGATTGAAGATAACTTTGGGTGTCCAGTAGGTACATTGAAATGTATCTGGAGAGAACGTCGAACATCAGCGATTGTCCGCAAATTTTGTGGCCCCTCAAAACCTATCCGCACTGCTACACAAAAGGTACACATACCCGGTGTGGTTATGGAGGTCATCCAGGGTTATGGGTCATTAGCACTCAAGGGCATGTCACAGCTCATAGCATAAGAGCTATGGCTCTTCGTACGCTTTCCCTTTTTGTTAATTTATGTTAATGTTCCTCACCTCTATCTTAATAATTAGTACCTCACTAGCAGTCGATCGTTCTACAGTTCTTTTAAAAATATGGGATAAAAGCCTGGGTTGTAGGACCAGGGGACTTGTTGCCATCAACTGGGAAGAAACAGGAAGATAAGACATTATGAAATGCTTTATGGGTGTATACTACCAGGGAACTAATAAGATCACTGACAACTTCCAATGAAGACCGTATTCATATCGATTAGGTATGGGCTGGATTTGTGTCCATTCCATGAAGTGAGGATTTTGATCGACCTCTACCTCCCATAGCTCTTTTTCCTCCTGTTTTCTATTCTTATTTCTTCTCACATTCCATCATCATCATCATCATACCACTTGTAGTGTGCTTTTATTCTTATAAGTAATATCGGCCTCCGGCCCTTCATACATCAACAAAACTACATAATAATTTGTTGGACCGAGACACTTTACAAATATCTTGGATCAACCATTATAATATTCACAGTAATTCTTCCCTTATCTTTGTAGCATGATATCCTACTGCAACAAGGTTTTTAATGATCATCTCATTGTGAGCTCAATGAGGGATGAATAAATCTATCATAAGATGGTGTGTCTAAAATAGAAAGGGATAACTTTCACCCTTAATCATGTAAAATCACATATCAAAACAAAATGTAACTCTCTTCACACCCATTAAAGCAATATTGCACATTTTTTTTTGAAGGACGTCCCCCAATTTTTCAAAAATTTGGAGATTTTTACACGGTTGCAGGTAACTGTGGCTAGTAAACTATCCCTGGGAATGGTTAAGCTCGAAAATGTCATGTGACTCACAACGAAGAATTTTGTACTAAAATAATTATTTACGGGGATCCCCGATATATTCAACGGCTGCTTGAAACGCCTTCCAATGAAATAGCGGGAAATATCGCCATGGTACGTGTCTAACGCTCATCATTAAGTTTGTTTTAATAGTTCGGGGAATTCAAGCTCGAGGTTAGTTTTTGAGGTGGCACTATTCATCATGGACGGACATAAACGTAGCATTTTTCATCTCTGGCGTTAAGTCCAATCTGGGATCCATTCTAATACAAATCGCAATATAATTCTTTTTTGTCTCCCTACCGCATTTTTTAGCATTCTCGTTCGCAGGTATAGTTTTCCTAACAATACCAACGTAACTGTGGCAAAATATCAAATTTTGAATTGGGGCGCTCTTCAAAAGAATGTGCCAAATTGCTTTAAAGCAGAGTTCACAGACCCGCTCATCACAGGAATGTTTCTCTTCGGCCAGTTTTCCAACTTTGAGCAAGGATTCCCTAAACTGAGCTTTGCTAAGGCCCTTCTTGATTTTTAGTAGCAATCACCAAATATTTTTCTGGGCGGACAAGAAAATTTTTGAAATTAACAATATGTCGGAGTTTATTTTTGTTACACAAATATCAGCAACCATTCCTGTTGGTGGATATCTTTCATCTGCGGTAGCCAAGTCCAAAAATAAATGCTCGTACCAACACCTTGGTTTATCCATGCATGACCAAAACCATTTAAAATAAAATCTCTTTTACTTTGTTAACCCATTTCATTTTACCAATTTCATTCCAAGTAAGAAGCATAGATTATAACTTTACGTGTATCTATGATTTTCCCATTGTTAACAAACTCAACCAATATTTTATAAGACGCGCGTATCTGATATGTAAAAAATTTTTTCTATCAATTCCAGTGTGCCTATGTTTAGTTGATTAACATCAGTTAGGTATGGTCCCATGCACCTTGTGCCCTGGAATGTTCAGCGTCCCTGATACCAACAATACATGACCTGCGTGGACATACCCACAATTGCCGGTGCTTGGTGGACAGGTGTAGCGCCATACTCCGGTTTGGTGTATGCAACTGCCCAAATAGCTGTACACTTTCCGTTTATATCTTATCGGTTAGCTCGTGAGTAGGCCATTAAATAACCTTCATGCTGCTGAACATACTAGCATTAAGGGCGGAAGACACCACCAGGTTCAAGGCCAGTGTGTTCCATACTTTAATAGTATCTGCTGCCTTGTAGACCTCACTGATTGCAGGAAAGGCTTGGGGAGACACCCTGAGGATAAATCCGGAGTTGGAGTCCTTAGGCGATTGACTGCTCTACTCAGCACCATTTCGGCACTCCTGCGACGCTGCTGGCACCAAACTGTATCGTTTCTCGACGTTCCTTTGGATTTGTCTTCATCTGGAGAGGGGGATTCATGTGTCATGGGCAACATACGGAGTCTCCAGCGTCCTAACCTGTGACTCAATGGGGGCGCTTTATCCATAGTCCTTGCGACTGACGGAGGCCATGAGGGGAATTTGGGATATTTGTCGCTTACATCTTCACCCGAATATGGTACACATGGATGGTTGCTAGTGATCTATTGTAGATTGAATGGGCCAGCATTTTCAAAAGTTGTCAGCCATATCACACTAAAGTAACTTAATAGCAGGGTGAGTAAAAAAAAATTGACCCTAGATTGTTGTCCGCCATTGAATTTTTAATATATATATCTACATTGTGGTTAGCTGCGAAAGCTATTTCATTATCAGCTTTAATTTACCTGGCAAAAAGATCATTCCAATCGGTTAAGTATAGGCTGAGCTACAGTCTTTCGAATGAAGAATCTGCAGTGCATAAATAGCGGGTTTTCTTCTGGACACAGATTTCCTTCGCTGAACGCCGTTCATTTCCATGTGAATCCGTGGACAAGAGCAAAAACCGACTACTTTGATTCAACGAATGTAGCTCGGTCTATACCCTAACCGATGTGAATGATCTTTGCAGTAAATTAAAGATAATAACCCATCTTCAGATATACCAAATATGTTAGATAATGTTCTTAAAATTCAAATGGCGGACACAATCAGGGTCAAGTTTTTTTTTGACTCACCCTGTAGGTGAACCATATGGGTATCCTGAACCACTTATTTAGTCAATGTACAGAATATGGACCTGCCAATTTTGGTGGCCATTTTGAATTGGCTTAAATATTCAAAACTGTCCCGCATCATATCCTTCTCACGTAGTGAATTAATTTAAAAAGAATTGACTCCTTTGAAAATCAGTTTATTTCATTGATTTACCTAATATAGCAAATTTTTTTTAATTGGCTGCATTTTGCGGCCATTTTGAAAATTACGGCCATTTTAAAATCATCCAACATCCCACGACGTCCCAAATACTCTCCTTAATATAAGTGGAAGTATTTTGTGAAGGAATCTAGCACTGAGCGACTTGTTATTCATGGATGCCATATATAACCAGCTATTTTTGAATTGGCTGCCATTTTGACACGCCATTTTGAAAATGGCGGCCATTTTGAACATGGCCCCCACTCCAAAAGTGTCAGGCGTATCCCTCTAAACATAATAAGTGAAGTAATTTCATATGCAGAACTTACTACTTTGCATCTATTAATACTGATTCTGGCCAAATATGGCAGCCATTTTGAAAATGGGCGTGCCATTTTGAATTGGCCCCCATATCCAGAATTGTACAGTAAGACTGAATCGTTCAGTCCTCTAATATACTCACGGCCGTTACAACATTACACTGTGTTGCTATTTGAGGACTGAACATCATACGTGCTCAGAACGTGGAGGGGTTTTTGGTCATGATTTCAATGATAAAGTAAAACGTATTGTGCGCAAGCGAAGGTGTTGGAAAATGGCTGGGCGCACGTGGGTGATGCGAACAAGTACAATCTGCAATTTGTTTTCACTTTCATGATTTTGTTTTGTACATGTCATGATTACCATGGGCAAAAAGTGAAAATAGCTGACCACTGGCATTTAGTATTGGCGTAGAATTCTTCTGGGGGTTTTACTACTAGTTCGAACCGATCTTAGCCGCCCATCACACTAACATTTTAGTGTAGCGTTTCTAACCTAGTTTCTTCGTCACGGTCGTACCTTTTTGTTTTCTGTTTTTAAATTTCCAAGGTCCATGGCCCAGAATCATGGGGAATTCCCGGGCAAGCCCCTCCGATCTTGTTTTATAATTCTCCGGTTCTCCATGATTTTATGCGCGTCAAAGATTAGACTGCCACTACTGTCAGCATAATGTCAAATATGCTGAGCTGAGCCCGTAGCCCAAACAAGACGAGCTTCGTCGGTTGTCAGACTAGCCTGGCCCTTGACACGGCTATGTTTCCAGCCTATGCCTGCCTAGTGGAGTGGCGAAGTATGAAGTACACGGCTTTTTAACCCCAAGCAAGTAGACGACTACTAGCATTTCCAGTGCCGTTGGTTAACGTATTGGTTTGTGAGTGATTAGTGTATTGACTTCAGTCAGTCATTGGTTCTTGAAATTATACAACCAGAATTGACTCACTAGATTAATCTCAGCATGGAAACAGAGGGAGGATGTTCAAACTCAAGTCCAATTATGCCAATGTTGACCAGATCATAGGCAGATTTATTGATGTCCGACCAGGCAAGACTTGACGTGAACAAGAGCATAATATGAATTCTAGCTTGTTGTAAGTTAGTTCTTGGTAATATAATGTACACATAAAAAAAAAGCATTCTCCACAGTAGCTTGACGTCATACCCGGCGGGGTGTCTAGTCAGAGGCAACCTCGGACGATCTCCACAGCTGAAGTGGCGTGCCCATGATCTTTTTTGATTGGGCACAAACCCGAATAATTTTTCCCCTGAATCAGTGCATAGCCAGGATTTTGTAGATTTTGTACTGACATTTTTAGGAGTTGGCCTCAAAATTCTGAGGGATTGGTGAGAGTGATGGTGTTTAGTGGGGTAGTACCTGGGGGATGAGTCTAGGTGTTAGTGGGGGGAGAATACAACCAACAACTTATCCCGTGTCTTTAATATTGTTATTGTACATTGGCGCCAGCCTGCGGCACTTCAGGCTTGGGATTACAATTTTGAATTACCTGCACCAGTAACATGTACCTTTGAAAATTTGACATGCACAGGGTGAAAGTTACATGCACAGAGTAAACATGGAATATTGATACCATCATGTCACTGGACTCAGGCACATTTAGGCTATGGACATCCGCTCAATTTTTAGTAATTCAACATCCATTAAACCTTCTATGAAATAAGCTAAATTGTATACCAATACACCAATTTTTAATTTTCATGAACATGCCACGCGGGCATGCATGCACAATGGGGGGATGGGGGGTTAATGCACAGAGAGAAAGTTATGCACCCATATATGGATGCATGTGTGCACATGGGTAATTTGAATTGAAGCCTGGGTACTTCAACAGACCCTCAAGGACCCAGACCCATTTGTATGTTTTTGCAATACCATAGGGTACTGTACAAATGTCTGGTTACTAGTACTATAACAACCATTTTTAGCTGTAGCATAAAAATGGGAAAGGTCAGCAAATATTTTGCGGGGGATATGAGTGAGAAAAATACAATGTGCTAATTCCAAAATTGCAGTTTTGATGATTTAAAGTATGGGGGCGAGTCTGAGATTGGGTTGTTCCCCTTTAAGCATGTTAAAGAGATACTGGGCACCTTTGACAAACATGCGCCCTCTAAATTTTTCAAAATGTATATTTTTGCATGGTTGTAAAGCTTTAGTTTACATTCGCCCTCACCTGAAAATTTAACAAAAAGCCCAACAAATCGGCGCGCTTATTGGGTAACAGAAGATTTTATAATTAATGTCGCGGCGACAGTAATGCACAGACAACGCGGAAATGGCGGTGCAACACAGAAAACACTGCTAGAGTTGATTCTCCGGCAAAAATGCACCTTCTTTGACGGGTCTTTGACCTTTGTGGTTAATATCAATGCTCAAGTCTATTATATTCATGTAACAGACACATTTGTTGATTTAAATTACACAAACTTAAAAGTTGCCTACAAATTTCCCTGGATGCCTTTAGCCTCTGATTAAATGTCCCTATCTTTTTTGGGGCATGTGTATTTTTATGGTAAAATATATCTCATTCTTTTAATGGCATGGCTAGACTATCATTTGCAATCAAATTAAATGAAATTTCATTATCATGAAAATATGCCCTGCCGCTTGGGAGCTAAATTTTACGTTAAAGTGGCACTGCACATTTTCAGAAAGTTCTTCAATTTGCTCACAAATGATATAGTCCTAGGCCATTGGAAAAATAAATTATATGTTACACATAAAAATAACATACCCACCCACTTTAATACATCACATTCCACAAACGCAGGACTGACATATCAAAGTTTCTTTTTCCGATTGTTTTTTGGCCCCCCTCCTGATTTAACAGGAAGTAAGTATTTTTCTCATTGTCCTCCGAAATTTCAGCTTACCAACTCCATTTTCTTTTTCAATATAACTGACAAAAACTAGCTGTATTAATGTTAACTATCAAAATTAGCACAGTAGTGATAGGGGATTGCACTATCATTATCGCGTCTAGCATTCAAAACCGCAAGTTTTGTTTCCACCGTATGTTGGTCACATATACAAGTGTCGCTTTCCATATCAAGTAGAAAACAGATAGATAAAATCAGAACAAGCCCCTTTAAGGAACTATACAGCAGTGCCTTCTCCTTAATCACTCTCCTAATCAACCCAGGAGAGTGATTTTGAAGCTCTCCTTGGAATCTGATCCATAGTCTCTCCATTACATCTATATTTGACATTTTTACTTGAGTGGTTTTGGCAGGATAATTTAAGTCTTCTTGCAAGGACACAGACATATATTTATATTTTGATCTTAGATCTTCTGAATCTGCCAATTTTTTTAGCTGATCATCTTTGATCCCCTTAAAAGTTAGGAAGGGTCTTTGTCACTCCTGTGCTCATTTTAAAAGTCCCTGCAATGTGTCTATGACATGAACATCAAGAGTCCTTGAAAGCATACAAGTCACAGACCGGTCAAACATGGTTGCTACATGGGAATCACCTCCAGCCCTTTGTGATTTCTTGTAACATCATTTCCGTCGTCTGCTGATAAAATGACTCCTGAGTCATTTTTTTTTACAAAATCTGTCTGTTACCCAAAGGCGGCGCTGATTTTGGGCTAATCAATTTCAGGAGGCTAACATATAAAAATTTAAAAGCAACCATGTACGAAATATCAATTTGAAAAACCTTGAAGATCTTGAAGGTGCAACTATTTAAAGTAATCTTTAGCACTACCACTTTTCTGTGATTTTTCTATTTTTTTTTTCCAATTTGACCAAAATAACCATACTGGTAATTTGGTAAAATACCAGTGATTTACCGCCTTGTATGTACCTGCCACCCTGCATGCTTGAAACGTTACCCACAAATGGACAATTGTTACCGACAATATTTGTAGGGAAATTTGGGCATGATGATGATTTTTTTGGCTACATCAATGTCGAACTATCAATAAAAACTCCATTCACAGGTTACATGGACATGTACAAACATAATTGTTACATCACATTGCAAATTTCCCTATTTGACAATAACAATGAAATCATAAATACAGTAATTTTCCTATAAGTATAAGGATTGAGAGTTCGTGACTTATTATTTAAATTACAACATCTCTAAGTTGAATGGAGTGTGTTATTAATTTGTTCACATTGTCAATTTCAGCACCTCATGGCTAACATTCTACATGCATGCCATCTGCGGTAATAGTGAAAGCTGAACATGCTCAGCCAAAAAGTTGCCTGATTTTTGCATGGGCATTTCGAACACGTGTTACATTATACTTTACGTAGCAGGACAATGTAAAATTGGCACGGGCATGTTTTGGCACCGGCCTTTTTTCATTTCACTAGCAAATTTACACCATTGCCATAATGCCAGTTAGACAGGGTTTAGGCCTTATTTTTATACTGTTGTTGGAAGCATTACAAATTGCCATGGTTATTGGTTTTGAATGCCATTAGGCAATTTGGGTTTTCTGCGATCCTTCTGAGAAGTTGTTGCCCAGTGGCATAATGCCGACGTATCCATTGTGTTAGTTCTTAGCCTTAGGGTTAATAGTGCCCCATATGTTGTATCATGTTGTCGGCAGAAAGCCTTTTTTATTTGGCCTACATATAAATCTGATGCTGTCCAGAGAATTTACATCTTGTTCCTAATAACATTTCAGAATTTTCATTATCTTTCAACGAGCTTGCTTCAATTTTAGCCTAGGGTGGTCTAAGCGTAGGCCGAGGCCAGTAGGCTCTAAACTTATGATGTAGAAATTTAGAAGCCGAGGGCTCGTAATAGCTTAGCACGATTTGTAGTGCTTTAGGCCTAGATTTGATTGTGTCCTGCCAAGCTTAAATCTTTTGTCTTTTATCACTCCAATTTTGAAGGCTAGCTATGTACCAGTCTTAAATAAAGCACCACCATGCATCACATCATGTCGTCAGCCTAAGGCGATCATCCTTCATGATCTGTAGTTGAAAACAAACTAACGACTGATATAAATGCAAATAAACCCAGTATCAAGTTGTAGGCCTATCCAAATAGTGCCAAAATTGCTTCACCTCATAAAAAAGTACTATTAAAAAATTAGCGTAAAACACTAGCAACCATCAGTAATTGAATCCTTGTGAATAGCAACAACCCCCAAAGTGACATGATTCGACAAATGTTAACCGATAAACTAGCCGATCACAGCTGCGATGTGCCACATTTTATTTTTATCACCGTGCATAAATTGATTATATCACATTACTCCCATATTTCTTGCCAAAGTGTAAAACATTTACTCTTGGCTAGCCCTGCGAATTAACAAATTTCTTGGCCAAGCTGGCCCACTTGGGTTACTTGTTGTGTGAATTGTCTATGACGCTACGTGTAGGCCTATCAGTGGCAGTGGTGCATAATTTTTTTTTTGGGTGGGGGCACCTTACTTGGTAACTTGGCCAAGAATTTTTTACCCAGACTATAGAAGAAATAGGCTTCTATGGTCCAAGGAGTAAACTAGGTAGAGTAGGTCTAGGCCTAGTCTAGTCCTAGGCATAGGTCTAGTCTGGGCTAGGCCGAGTCTAAGTCTAGGCTAGCCTGCTAGTCTAGGCCTATCTAGTCTGGACTAGACATCGTAACCACTCTCTAATCTATTCACGTGATCAAGGTCCATCAAATCGAAACATTGGTTTTCATAAAACAAAAACATATGTATGTAGTCGTAGACAAAACTATCACACCCTGTAACCAGGTGCTAGAATTTTTGGCGAGAATCCGAGAATCGATTCTCGCAAGATTCTCGTAACTGATTTTGCTGTGATCAATGTTGATTCTCGTATTAGAAACTAACATTAGAGCGAATCAAGATGATCTCGCAAAATTTGCTGTTGGGAATCCAAGACTGATTCTCGACAAGTTAGTGACGAAATTCAACTTAACAGCTTCAATTTCTAGCTAGGCATGTTACTGTTTATAGTCTCGCCTAGCCAACTACCAAAAAAGGCTAGGCAAGGCCAATAAATAAGCCAAGTGCTGACCTCCCCGTCAGCTCATGTATCACCAGGCATACAGATTGATTGTGAGGTAACCAAGACACCTCCATTTTCTGACCTGTTATGACTGATTGAACCTTTTGATATCCAGGATAAATCTCCCGGGTTGTCTATAGAGAAAAGATTTCCTACTAGAACACATAGGTTTACATTACCATTGAACCAACCACTGCGAGTTAGGTTAAACGCTCTTTACACTCATGACACTACACCTAAATTTTGTAAATGTTAGTCAGACAAAAAACGACATGTTCCAACATGTCGCAGTAACAACATAAAATGTGACATGTTATTATGGTACTTGGTAGTATCACCGTCACCGAGTTACATTGAATCACTACGCAGTAGCCTACTTGATAATAATGGGCAAAATTTGCAAGCATGGAAGGGGCTTATGAAATTCCGCCTTACAATCGCATCTGTGCTGCTGTGAGCAAAGTGATCAATGAATTGTCACTGTGACTGTTAAAGCAGGACAAGGTTTGCCGAATTAACCTCGACGTCACACAACTCCGTGTTCCGCGGCATGTCCACTCACATTATCAGACTTGGGCCATGATTGGTTGTCATATATGAACTCAAATGCTGTGCCTTGTGAAGTTGTTATATTATTCACATTTCCTGGCTACGCTGCAATGTATTGTCATGATTGTTTACCACTGTGTCATTAATCCTTGACTCTGTTTCCTTTAACTACAATAAGTTTAATCTTGAAACGAAAAAGCTAACAAATCGTATTTTGAACAGGATGAAAATTAATTTTTATATTGATTGAGACAAAAAACAATAATATAATTTATGATTGAGCTTTATTCAGTTTTATTTATATTACGATATAGGCCGGTGTAGATCTATACCTCCGTGTCCGGAGTTTCACGATTTCATCATCTCGCTATCATTTAGCTTTTCTTTTTTGAAGATCAAGCCTGCAATTCCCCCTGATTTCCCTGACTTTTTTCTCTACACTCTTTTACCAACCTCACTGGTGGGCCAAAGAGCTTATACCCAAGGCGTCAATTATTGTCTGTGTTTTTTTTGCGGAGTTGTAAACCCTACTGTGCATGTACATCGTAAACACGATGTATCGTCCTCCACTTTTTTGCACGTATGTTTTCTCAGGCCCGAATGAGCCACAGCCATCTTGAGCGCCATGTTTGCTAGTTGGCGAAGGATGGGCCAGGACTCAGCTAATTGTTCAGCAGGTTCAAAGTACATTTGTGCACAAATTTCACGCTTTTAAACAAAAATGCACAATTGTTCCACCATTCGCAGCCCTATATCTCTGGGTGTATCTGTTGTTTGTTTTGAAGTACCATTTTTCCTTATAAATAACACCCCGTTTTTAAGTTCATAAGTTGGCCCGCACGTGCCGTCCGATTCATGCGTAAAAGGTAGAAAAATAGCGCAGTTCAGGTATCACAAGGAAGGGCGCATCCTCAAAGATAGACCCGCAGCCCTGCACTGAAATCAGTCTCTCTGATTCCTTTACGGCGTAGCGCGGAAAATTTGGCAAATATCATGAGTTACAGAGGATTGTTCATCGTAAACTAGTTTCTTTGTCCATTTAATTTTTGTTTCCGGCAGGCGGTAGGCCGTTCCGCCATTGTACCCAAACGCTGACTTGCGGAGTACGAAAATGATACCCTTTTTGAGTCATTTTTGGTTTTGTGATCCTTTTCGCGGTCCGTGCAATCTGCGCCGCGGTGTGAAAAACCTACCCTCCCGCGTTTTTTTCTGCTCGCGGATGACCACAGTTAGTAGAGTGGCCCCGGGGTGTGTAGAGGTCAGTCAGTGAGTGGTACAACGTTCTTAATTGTGTGTGACAGTACACGCATTGTTTTAAAATGTTCAGTGATACTTATATGTCCACAACACATCCCAAGTAAAGCAATCTCTGGCAACATTTGAAGAGCGCACCCAATTTTCAATTTGGAATTTGTGCACAGTTACGTGGTAATTGTCTAGGAAAACTATACCTGCGAACGAGAATGCTACAAATGTCCGTATTTATAATAAAATAAGCGATTGTACTTAAATCTGGGCTCAGAGATGGGAACTTAGCGGCAGAGCGGGAAATGCTATGTTTGTCCGTCCATGATGAAAATTAATAGTGCCACCTCGAGAAAATAACCTCTAATTGACTTGTCCTAACTATTTCCAAACAAATAATGGATGAGCGTGTCACGTACATGGCGACTATTTCGCGGCTATTTACCTTGGAAGGGCCGTTTCAGCCGCACGTTGAATTATTATCGGGGTCCCCGATATACCTTATTCTGTACAAATCCTCGTGTGTGCCACATAGACATTTTCGAGCTAACCATTCACCAGTATAGTTTACTAGCCAGTGACCAATGATGCTGCAACCGTTGTAAAATATCCAAATTTTGAAATCAATTGGGGGCGCCCTTCAAAAAAATGTGCTATATTGGCTTTAACCAGTTCATACTTGGAAACCAATAGTGAAAGCGGCTAAATAGCCATTTGAGTGTATTTTTTGTAAATCGATTGTTTTTATAGCAAGGCAACTTAAGCAATCTAAACGCCATAAAATTATTTTAGGGTCATTTGCCACTCCGGACCGTTGGAGAGCAGGGCATCATTTCTCAGGGGACTCATCTGCTATGAAGGTTTTAATGAACAATTTAGGGGGTGCACCCTCCTGAAAGACCTCGTCGATACCTTTACATTTGCCAGTTTTGTCTTACATCTACCGTATTTAACCAACCTTGGACCATAGTGCAGTTAGTGTCACTTGTAAACGGGCCTGGGACCTTTTGCCCACCAAACCAAATCATTGTGACATGAATCCATTCATCCGTGTACCTTTGTAAATGATTTCCCACTTCACAGGGCACCATCCACTCACTGATTATGACATGCTATGGATGAACGAATACCCACACTGTGCATGAACAGTGGCGAGTAGGCCTGTTTTTACACATGTTGAAAACCTTTTAGAAATGGTCGTTTCGGATTCTTTTAAGTACGTCATATTCCAACCAAATTACACCACCTTAAACATCAGATTACTTGCTTGTCAGCTTCTACGAAGAGTTACCGGTCCTAACCGTTTGTCCATGGCGCTTTCTTGAATCTGCACAGCAATAACTGGTGATTTTTGCATAGAGTTAGCTTATACCCTACCAAAATACACTCTTAAAAACTAACAATGGTCAGAATTTTCTGAAGTGCATCATAAAAATTCACAGATGTGTTTGATGATAATAATTCTACATTAGAGCTTCTACCAGAAAATCCCTTGAGCACTTTTCTCGCAACGACGTGTAGCTTGTCTCATGTCCTATGCGTTTAGCACAGAGTACGCTGACAGGTCATGGGCCGATTGAATGCACTGTGTGCACAGTGAATAGGGAAAATGGACAGGAACTGCAAGATGATTAGTACAACTATACCTTTTTTTAATCCTTGTGACAAGACAAACACTTACATTTTACAGCATTCAATCTTTTTAATTGTGTTTTACCCCTGTAGTAAATGAATTTCCCCCATCCTCGATTCCGCCCACACTTTCCAGGAGGGGCACCCCCTTTCAATTTGTTCATTAACCTTCCTAGAATATAATCCATGAGAATACTGCTCTGCTTTTTCCACGGTCAATTGCATCCAATGATCCAAATATAGTGCCCAAGGTTCTAAACACAACTTCCGTTGGTACTGTAACTTGGTGTGGTGATCCCTTTACAGCAGCAACTGCTACACTGGGATGGTGCAGAGGGGCCGTCGACAGCCATCCGACAAGTGAGAAAAAATCGGTGCTCCAAAATCAAGAAGAATTTTTACAACAACAGGTGCACTATGTTAAAAATAACGAGAGTTTATAGCACCAAATTGCCATACAGGGGTGTCATATCCCTGATGGCTGGAGCCCATACTCTGAAAATTGCTACG
>JAMKCH010034724.1:0-30649 GCA_023653785.1 Ophioderma brevispina
GTTGTGCTGTTCCACAACCACAGGTACGGTAGTGTCCTGATCTGCTTCCAGGTAGCCCCACGTCTGGCAAGGAAACTTAGATCGTCCAATACCCCTCTGTCCTCAATCTGTTAGGCATCGCCATTCAGCCCATGGAGAGTCAGCTCCAGGTGGAGATGCTCCCAGGTTCAATGCCAATAGATGTTACTTGGTTGAGGGTAATTCTTTCTTTCACAAGGCGACTCTGTTTCAAGTAGTTGGACTTTGCTGAACGTCATGAAGTTTTATTTGTACTACACCTAGAGGTCACCGTTTTTATGGTTAACAATTATGATGACCACGATTGAATACCCCACCCGACCTAAATTTTAACAGCAACGATTGGGCATCCGGATATTACAACCGGTTATTTTCTGTGTTTTTCATAGGAAATTTCCGAATCCGAAATAGCAGCGCATGCGAGTGATAATTGCGTGTATTCACAACGGTCCATAGAGTACAAGTAACCACAAGCAACCTTTTAACTTTAGGTGGGCCAAAATATTTTGCAGACGATGATTAGAAGCTAAGGGTTTCAAATGTGGCCTGGTATCTTACTGCATAAATATCTGCCCGCTTCTCTATGAATTTAAACTGAGAAATATATTTGCAAATCTATCCCATTAATTTTTTTTTTTCAGTTTCGTACATTGGTAATTTGTAACTCTATTGGTGGAATTACATCATAAATACGCTCCGCAACTCATTTGGAAGGGTAGGGAAAATTTTTCTGTAAAAAGTGATAGAATAATAACAATATAACAAAGAATCGAACTCTGTGAAAAAACAATTGCTTCGTAGTATTTGAGATAATTACCACGAAACCCGGATAAATTCGGAAAATTTTCATTTTGAATATGTGGCCGATTTGAAATGCTGAGAAAACAAGATTTAAAATGATGTATAACATGTAAACATTGCACTCCCTTTTGTCCAGCAAAAATCACTATATGTACTGGAATTGCTTTGTGTTCTATTGATTTTACACAAGTTATTGAGCTCTTTCTCCTACAGTACTCTGGCGACTTTGTCCTTGTTTTTGTGGAGGCAGTCAATTTAGTCCAATACACAAATGGCCGACATATATAATTAACGTCTTGCAGAGATGTTAGTAAAATTATCACTTTTTGATAATTTTCTTTAGCGCATTTTTACTTAGATTATTGGCTACCCATAACACTTAATTGCATAAGGAGGGGTCCATTGGTTTTCACTCGTCCTCGCTTTAACGCAACAATATTTTCGACCAATTGGACACACACACAAAAAAATCCGCATATAATTATGTGACCTTTGACCTTTCGCTGTTACCCAACATGTCGACGTATGTACTCACAAATACCATATGACAACTAATAATAAAGTTCATTTCTATTAATGCTGATCTGTTAATAACCCACATAGGACAGGATCCCTTTCCAAGTAGAAATGAATTGTTTAAATGCATGGTTCGAAAAAAATTTTAAAAAAAAAAAAAAAAACATAACCTAAAATGTACGAAACTCCGTCTTTTGGTTCTACATCAGCAATTTGTCTATTCTAACTCAAAACAAGCATTAGCTAGTCCTATTATTTTGCACAATGTGCGAGAAGAAGCACAACAAAATGGTGCGCATTTTGTGCCATGGAAATTAATTGTTTCACCCTTAATTTCCGCCAGATCAACGTTTTTCAATTTCCTCCATTCGTAATAGTATATCATTTGGATATGCATTACGTCACACGTGTGCCTAGTTTCATGGAAAAAGTACTACGGGAAGTTGTTTTCTGAGAGTCTCCAATGGACACTTATACTCCACAAGGAGTGCGGAAAACCTTTAATTGCACTTAGTAGTTCAACAATTTAAAAAAAAGGTATAAAGTTCAGTAAACAACTGATGCTGAAAGTAGACCCAATTCACAATAACAAACACAGTTGGGACGGTGTTTTTGCGCAGCAAATCTGCTGTTGAAGTTTTTATAGTCAAAGTCAAAGTTAAAGACTCAAAGTCCACTACAAGGAATAGTTCATTGGTAGAACACCAGCGCTGTCACCATTCGGAGCCTAGTTTGATCCGTTTTATGATAAGCACTCCTGATATATCTCCCTCTGCATGTGAAGGTGATTTAGTAGGGAAAATCACCTTATGCAGTATCTCTTTGTCTAGATTAGTGTGTTTGATGTCTCTGGCTTTGGACCAGACTTTGAATTTGGCGGGTTAAACCTGGTTTTGTGAGCGCTCAACTATTCCACTTCCCTCAGAGTTCTATTGCTGGAGTTGCTTGTAGCTCCATCTGTCTGAATGCCTTAGAGCTTCTGCTGAGCCAGATGACCTCGCTCGCTCTGAGTACATTTTGGCTTGCTGCCTTTCTCTTCCTTTGGGACGCCCCAAGGATGCCGGCATTTGTGTGATTGATGTATTGCAGAAACCCTCTGTTCCTACTTCATTTGGTAAGTAGTAAGTAGAACCATCCTCTGCTTCACAGTCAGCCACTAGATCTTGGTATTTGCACTTCTTTTCTTGCTATGCATTGGTATAGGTTCTCCTCCATAAGGACCGTCAGCTCTACGATGATACTGTCTTTGTTTTGGTAGAAAAGATGGTGATTCTGGTTTCAGTGATTCCTGGAGGGAACACTATTTTTTGTGTTCCTTATCCATCCAGGAATATTGGCCTTCTTGAGATGTTTGGTGGGCTCTGTCTTAGGCATTGGAAACGGGGTGTTCGATAGGTTGTACCATCATCTGTGCTGCGAAATGGCTAATTGTAGAGATGGAGTTCAGATTCTCAGTGCATTTTTATTTCTGATTTGCCTCTACATTGTACGGTGCCAGACCTGTAGAGATTGCTTTCAGTGTGTTTGGTGCATGGCGCCAGTTGTATCTTCCGCTTGTAATGAGTAGCTACAATCATTGAGGATGTGAAAACAGTATACACTGACGATGATGACATAATTGACAGAGCCCAAGATTGGTCTTGCCCCACGAGCTTCAGATGGCAAGTGATGGAAAGTTGATCATGATTCGTTGATGTGGAAAGACATCATCTCTGGCGTCCAGACATACAAAGTTTCTTCCATGAGGTGTCGAACCTGCCATGACAGGCTCCCAGTTCAACCACTGCCCTTGTTTTCGCCAAGCCGCAACAGACCAACATGTCTGCCTCATTACATCTTTTATTAGTCCGGTGAGCCATTTTCCTTTGTGTCTTGATGACTCATGGTCTTTGATTAGCTTTTGGTTCTTTTTGTACCCAGAGCCCGGCTCTATCCGTCGACCTCTAGTCATTCAATTTAGAATTAAATGCCGTTCTTTTGTTCTAATTCTTTTATACCATTCCTCTGGCTTTTCATGTTTGTAATACTTTCGATGCATTTTCTGTAGAGTTGTGTCCGTGTACTTCCATCTTTAGAGTAACTTTGTTTATGGTAACGTTGTTAGTGCATACCTTTGACTGTGTGGTAGCCTTTTCAGTTGGCAGGCCCGCCATAGTGTTTCCTTCTCCCTGTACAGACGCTGGGTGGTGGTGCATCTGCTTATACCTGCCCATTGCTTGAGGTATTTTTTGCAGTAGCTTCCAACTTCGACGTAGGAAATGGGATGTTATAGAGGAGAACTCCCACGTCGTTGGGGTACAATAGCATTATCGTATATCCATACTTCATAGGCCCACTCAGTTGACTTGAGTTGGTTGTTTGAAGCATTCCTGTGTCAGCTTTGTGCATACCAAGACTCTGATTTTATTGTCATTTCAGGTCGTTATAGATTAGCTGCCGATAAAACCGCATGTGTTGACTGTGGATATAAGCAATTTGCTGTCCGTCATTTCTAGGCCGGGATCGCATGCCACATAGTGCGTGTTGTGTCCTTGTCGCTTTTTTGTTCTTCGTTGGGGACAAACCTCTTCATGTATGAGACTTTAATTTGCTTGGTTTTGCTTCATGGTCCGTGTCACTTGAGAGTTGTTCATTGTATTTACCGTTCCTTTGCATCCTTCTGGACCCTAGCCACGAGGGTCAGCTCATCTGCGTACTGCTTTGGCAGATGATATGATGTCAGATCCACTCATGCAGTAAAGAACAGTGCAACCCATTCAGTTGACTCTTCTCTTAACATTAAGTTTCACGCTTTATTCCGTTGTCGTCTGTGGACCGGACTATGTTTCCCGGCAGACTATATTTACTTTCACACCGGTATATTGTCTGTGTGGATGGATCTCTGTCTGTGTGTCCATAAAAAGGTCAACATTGCCATATCTTTTTGTCTAGATGAGCTTAGCAGCCAAACTAAGGCATATTGGTAGAAGGGCACACGCCTATAACCGTGTAATTCATTCCCGGCCCTTCCATGGATCTTGCAGGGGGGGGGGCAGGAAACATTAAAAAATTAACATTGTGCTCAAAAAGGTAAACTTTGGGTCGAATCTTTTTTCTCTACATGAGCTAGAGTTTACTAATTAAATCGGAGGGGAGTCCCTTCATTATATCTATCGATCGTTCAACTTACCAATTAAGTACTTCCAACAGTAAAGGTCAGTCAATTATTTACCTTTTAAGGGCCATTCCTTAATTTACCTTTTAAAGGACTATTCTATCATTTACCAATTAGTCATCCTTCATTTATTTAAAAATTAAGGACACGTCCGCATTTACAAATTAAAGAGCTATTCCTCATTTTCACTAAGTGCTCTTTCTTCCTTGATCAATAAGATCAATACGAACGTTGGCGCATAACTCGAATTTGAGCCAAGATACAACTACAACTAACCACATTTCTATAATTTCCGGTGGTGCGCGAAATTGTGGTAACGCTAAAAAAAATTTTTTGTACCGTTGTACATCCAGTGCTTCCTCTATGAAGTAAATCATTATACTATTTGTTTTTTGGGTGTCAATAACTTGTATTTGAAAATTAATCTGTTTGGAGTCGTATTTTTAATTATTTTTTTAGCACGCTTGTGCATTATTTAAAACAACCGACGATTAAAATATGAACTTAATTTTTTTATTCTTTTCCAGAAGACACGTCTGGAAACAGGTTGATCAGCATCTCCCTTCATCTTGCCTGAAACCTCGTGTGATGCGATTGAAAATTGCTGGCGCGGTGGATTGAGAAACACATAAGTATGCATCAAACTCATCAGTGATTCATTTCGATTTTTCACCTGAACTGCCGTAGCATTACTAAACATTACGATGAAAATTTCGATTTTTTGCACCAGCTAAAACCACATTTTCAATACTGCCTTCTCTAAACATGGCTTCAAACACCAAATCTCCAACACATTTTTGATGGCTATAGTTATATCCCAGGCCCATTTTTTTCTTAATCGGTAGGAAAGGGGTGTTTGCATGTATATTATACCAGTTTTGCTCATCAAATCTTTCTATCACCCTGGGCCCTGATCTGAACACTATTTATTGAATTAACAATTATTTCAACGACAACCTAAACATTGTTTGTTGGTGTATCTATATGCTTCATGAATATCCCATTCACCATTAATGACAATTATCAACGACTATTCACTGAACTCAACAAGACTCACAAAGATGTCTCATTGTGGGTGATTTAAATATCAAATTTTAATAATTATTCAACTAGCCCTCCTTTAATGATTTTCAACCCATCACTTTTAAACTCATACATTTTCAAATAAATCGTCAACCAAATAACTCACAATAACAGCCACAATAATTGACAATGTTTTATCACCAATTCAACTGCTACATTCAACTCCAGGTATTTTTGTTACAGGACATTCATACCACTTCCCTATATTTTTCATTACACCTATCAAATATAAATATCCTGGCTAAAACTACAATCTACAAACGTGCTACAAAAACAATTCGAATTTTAGTCGCCATCTTTGCTCTGGAACATGGAAAACACATTTTCACAACAGACCCAAAATAAGCATATACAAACTTCATTGCTACGTACTCAAAATATTATGATGTATCTCTTCCAATTAAAAAAAAACGGTCAGAAACCACATCTGTACACACCCTGGATGCGAATGTATTGCTACATCGATCAAGCGTAAACATAATCTTTACAAGGCTTATCTTAAGAAAAAAACTGATGCAGCTAAACACAAATACAAAATACAAGAATTAAACTCACACATACTTACGTATAGCAAAGAAGACACATAATATTTGAACCGTTAAATAAGCTCACATACTGAATCAAACTTGGAAATAGGTAGAAAAATAAAGATCGCTAGGGCCCGACCCGGTAACCTCATCAATCAATAAGATTTATGGGATGTGTGCGCTTTTATCCGTTAATGTATTCATTTAAGTATTCAAAAACTCTATCCTGGGCCTCTATCCCGGCTTGTATCTAAAGCCGTGGGTTCGATCACACTTCTGACCAAATTTTTAATATACTATTTTGGACTTAGAGATTGCAATGGAAACTTCCAACTTGGTTGGATGCGAGTTACACAGTAAAGTATAGGGTTACCTGGTCGCCCCTAGCCTCTTGTTAAAAATAAAGGTATAATCTCCAGAAATACTTTACCACTACACCAAAAACAACATAACTTATCCTTTTGATATCACCTGCACTTTCAATACTACTTTCTAATCTTGTAAAATCTGGCTACAAAGACCCTCCATCAAAAAAAGCCCATTCCATCACCCACCAAATAATTGCATACAAAACTCCATTTTTCTCCATCCATTTTCTGCTGATGAACTATACAAACTTCGTTACCTGTTAAAATCCCTGCAAAATGCGGAATTGATAATATTGATCCCGGTATTGCTAATAAACATTTGATCACATTGTACCTCCACTTTTGTACATATTCAATCAATCGCTAACCCACAGGCGTCTGTCCCCAATGACCCTAAAATCTGCTAAAGTTATCCATTTATAAAGGTAAAGATCCTCATGACATCACAAACTATAGGCCATCTCCGTCCTCCCATGCTTCTCAAAGATTCTTAAAAAAAATTCATGCCAATCGCCTATTTACATTCTAAATCAACACAATACCTTTCATGTGCCGCAGTATGGTTTTTTAGGCCCCAACGCTCTACATATATGTCTCTACTTGAATTAACAACTAACCTTCACCCAAGCCCACAAAAATAAGAATACACACATGGGAGTTTTTCTGGACCTCTCCAAGGCGTTCGACACCATACACATGATATTCTCATCTACAAACTCCATCACTACGTTTTTCTGCTAAGCATAACTCCAGTCCACATTATGTCTTTAACATGTTTGTCATTAACGGATGTGGAGATCTGAATAATAATTACATAATCATTTCACCTGTCACTTTACTCAACTTCGTCCGATCTCAAATTCCCTCAAAATGAGCGATATGTCCCTGCTTTCACTACCAATCATAACTTGAGATTCTATATAACGCGATGACACATATGTGAACAAAACTTAAAAGAAGTAGAATTAAAAATTTTGAAGGAAATTGCGACTACCTTCACTTCCGCTGCCGCGCAGAATGATCCATAATTGACAGGGTACCAGAGATGTCAGACAACGTCACACGGGGTCACCACGTGTTCGGTTGTTTACCAACAGGATTAATTTGTCTCCTGTTTCTCCAGTACGCACCTGAGTCGCTGGCCCTTCGTTCGAAACTAACAAAAATGACGGCTCAAGTGATAGCGCACATTGTAACGCCGTGCGTTATATAGAGGCTCGGATTCAGTTTGGGTCCAGGGTACGCGGTATGTGCCTTCCGGATCAAAGGTCACATTTTATTCAAGCCGGTTGCAAACGCGTCCTGCATGATAAAGGTGTTTCACAAAAATGCTGCATTTCTTCTCTTTTTAGACAACTTTTTGAGATAGGCTTTATCAAAGGTAATTGATTTCTAAGAACATATATCAACTTGATTCTGAATTGCCTTTGATATTTTGTTCGTCTGCAGTTGGGCAAAGTTGGCTCTTTTTGAAATGGTCTGCTCATGCTGGTAACAGGGAGAAGGTAACCCCAAATATGGGTTTTGCAGAACTCCACATCCGTTATGACCACATGTTTAAAGACATAATTTGGAGTTATGCTTAGCAGAACTATCACTACTGGTGTACGTTGTATCGCCTTTGGATTGGTTCAGAAATACCTCAAAATCGCAACGCAATCTGTGTACGCCCTCTACAATCGCCAAAGGCAAAATTACTGTCGAGTTCCACAAGGCTCAAGTTTGGGCCCGTTACTTTTCATCATTTATATGAATGACATAGCCTCTGTCTATAACTCACTCAAACCTTATTCTTTTTGCCGATGATACAATATCTTTCTCTCAGATCCACACTTAGACTTACTTTTCACTAAAACAATACGGAGCTCACTAAAATTACCGATTGGGTTTCCTGCCAAATAACGCTCTCTCAATATGTTCAAAAACTAACTACATGCTTTTTCAACTACAAACAACCACAATAATATGTTATCCATCGAAAATCAGCCATTTCACAAGTGCGTAGCACTAAATTCGCTCGGCGTTATTATTGATGATAAACTAACGTGGTAACCAACACATCAACAATGTAATCAGTAAGGCTTCTCATGCTATTGGCACTATCTACAGAGCAAAACACCACTTCCCACCCCGTACGCTTAGGGAGCGCAACCATTAGATCAAGGGGGTGGGGGGTTGGAAGTTGGGTGAGGACAAGTTTTTTTCGTGGGGGTGCTTTGGAGGCAGGTTTTTTTTTTTGCTGCAAGTCATAGGCTGGATTTTTGTTGTTGTGGGGGTCCTACTTGAGGACGGGTTTTTTTTTTTTTTTTGGTGGCGGGTTGCCTCATGTTGCATTTTTTTTTTATGTAGGCCCCTGCATATTGGAGGCCGGTTTTTTAGTATCAATAGTCATGGCACTTTGCAAGTAGAGCGCACAGGGTTGTGCTGCAGGAAGGGAGGTTATGCCCAGAACCTTGGCAATCTGCTTTCCCCACAACACATTTTCCAATGCAAAGTTGATATCAAAACATTTGAAATTTTCTGAATGGGTTCCGTTTATAATGCTTATAGGTATGATCATTTTTTAATTATAAATATGTTGAATGGGTTAAAGTTTGGTTTGAATTAAGCATAAAGTGTTCATGGAGAGTTTCTTATATCAAGCTGTCCTGGTGGTGGGAGCGCGAGGGGGGTATAGGTATAGGTAATTTGTCGCTTCCCAAAACATTTCCCTTGCATGTGAAGTGATTTTAGTAGGGAAATTCAACTATGCAGTCGCAGTATCTCTTGTCTAGATTAGTGTGTTGAGGTCCTTGGGCTTTGGACCAGACTTTGGCGGGTTAAAACCTGGTTTTTGTGAGCGCTCAACTATTCCGACTTCCCTCAGAGTATATTGATGGAGTTGCTTGTAGCTCCATCTGTCCGAATCCCTTTGAGCTTCTGCTGAGCCAGATGACATAGCTCGCTCGAGTACAATTTTGGCTGCTGCCTTCTCTTCCTTTGGGACTTCCCAAGGAGCCAGGATTTTGTTGAGTGATGTATTGCAGAAACCTCTGATTCTAGTAATTTGGTAAGTAGTACTATACCATCCCTTGCTTCACCGTCAGCCACTAGATCTTGGTATTTGCACTCTCTTTCTTGATATGCATTGGATAGGTCTCCTCCATAAGGAACGTCAGCTCTAGGATGATCACTGTCTTTGTTTGGTAGAAAAAGATGGTGTATATGGTTTCAGTGAATTCTGGAGGGAACACTATTTGTTGTGTACTTATCCATCAGGAATATTGGCCTTCTTGAGAAGTTGGTGCTATGTTTAGGCTATTGTAGTAAGACTGAGGTTTTCGATAGGTGTACCATCAGCTGTGCGAAAGGCAGTGTAGAGATGGAGTTCAGATTCTCAGGGCGATTGTTTTTATTTCTGATTTGCCTCTATAACGTACGGTGCCAGACCTGTAGAGACTGGCTTCAGTGTTTTGTCATGGCGCCAGTTGTATATTTCGCTTTGTAATGAGTAGCTACATCATTGAGGATGTGGAACAGTATGCAATGACGATGATGACAAAATTGACAGAGCCAAGATTGGTCTTGCCCACAGCTTCGGATTGGCAGGGGATGGAAGTTGATCATGGATGGCGTTGATGTGGAAAGACAGAGCTCTGACGTCCAGACATACAAAGTTTCTTCCATGAGGTGTCGACCTGCACATGACAGGGCTCCAGTTAACCACTGCCTTGTTTCGCCACATCCGCGAAGACAGGAACAACATGTCTCCTCCATCTACATCGTTTTTATTTAGTCGGTGGCCATTTCCGTTGTTCTTGATGAATCAGTCTTTGATTCGGACTTTTGGTTCTTTTTGTACCCAAGGACCGGCTCTATCCGTCGGACCCTAGTCATTTCATTTAGAATTAAAATGCGTTCTTTATGTTCTAATTCTTTGATACCATTCCATCTGTCTTTCATTTGTAGGACTTCGATGCATTTTCGTAAAGTGTCTGTGTACTTCCATCTTTGAGTACTTGTTTTATGGTACTTTAGTTACTTGCATACATTTGGCTGAAGTGGTTAGCCGTTTTCAGTTGCAGGCCATAGTGGTTCCTGCTCCTGTACAGAGCGCATGGTGGTGGCGCATCGCTTATACTGCACATTGCTTCAGGTATTGGTGCCCCAAAGTAAGCTTCCAGAAGTTCGACGTAGGAATTGGGAAGTTATAGATGGAGAACTCCCACGTCAGTTTGGGTACAATAGCATATCGTTATCCATAGCTTCATAGGCCCACTCAGTGACTGATTGGTTGTTTGAAGCATTCCTGTGTTAGATTTGTGCATACAAGTATCTGTGGTTATTGTCCTTCAGGTCGGTATAGATCAGTTCCCCGAGAAACCGCATGGGTTGACTGTGGATATAAGCAATTCGCTGTCCGTTTCTAGGCCGGGATCGTTGCCACTATGGCGTTTTGTTTTGTCGCTTTTGTTCTGCGTTGGGACAAACTTCTTCATGATATGCGACTTGAATTTGCTTGGTTTTGGCTTTCCTGGTCCGTGTCCACTTGAAGAAGTTTTCATTGATTTACCGTCTTTGCATCCTTCTGGACTCCTAGAATACGAGGTCAGGTCATATGCGTATGCTTTGGCAGATGATATGAGTTTCAGATCCACTCATGCAGTAAAGAACAGTGAACCCAATTCAGTTGACTCTTCGCTTAACATTTAGTTTCACGCTTTATTCCGTTGTGGTCTGTGTACCGGCGCGCGATCCCAATACCCCTATCGTTCCCACCAACCGTGCTCCACTGCCACCCCCCAACTTTTCAACTCCGACCCATTCAGCATCACCTGACCGGCTCCCCCCCATTCCTCACCCCCTACACCATCAGAATACCATTTATAGTTCTCCCTCACCCCTCACACCCTCCTTTTTCTCCCCACCTTCCCTTGCTCCATCCCTCTCATCACTTCCCTCTTCATATAGATCCTTCCCGTGACACACCTCCACCTCCCAATACGCCTGTTACCCCTTTCCTTCTTTCCAACTTCCTATACGGTACTACCCACCAATCCCCGCCTACCTCCCTCCCCACTCCATAATCTCCCATCTTCTCTAACCTCTGCCCCCCAAAATACTATTGACACTACCCCATATCCCTCCACCCCCCTCATCCCCCTCCCCCTGTACCCGTCCACCCCCCCTTACTTTCTCCCGACCCACACCTCTCATATCTCAACTTTTCACGCCCCCTTCCTCCTCTCATCTCCATACCCGCAACGTGCTCAATGTACTACTTTTATTTGTGAGCCCGGGAAGATGGTTCCCGGCAGACTAATTTACTTTCACACCGGATATATATGTATGTTGTGGATGGATCTCTGTCTGTGTGTCCATAAAAAAGGTCAAACATTTGGCCATATCGTTTTGTCGAGATGAGCTAGAGCAGCCAAATAAGGGCATGATTAGTAAGAGGGCACAACCGCCTATACCGTGTAATTCATTCCCGGCCCATTCCCAGGGATCTGGCAGGGGGGGGGGCAGGGAAACATTAAAAAAATTAACATTGCTCAAAAAGGTAAACATTTGGTCGTATCTTTTTTCTACATTGAGCTAGAGGTACTAATCTAAATCAGTCCCTCATTTAGATTCTATCGTATCGTCAAATTACAATTAAAGGACCATTCCAACAGTTAAAAAAGGTCATCATAAATTTACCTTTAAAGGGCCATTCATAATTACCTTTTAAAGGGCCATTCTATAGTACCAATTAGTCATTCCCTTCATTTATTTAAAAGTTAAAGGACAATTCCGTCATTACAAATTAAAGAGCTTTCCTTTCATTTTGTCAGCTAAAGGCTCTTCTTCATTTATCAATAGATCAAGACGACCTGTGTGGCCGCCATAACTCGAATTTGAGCCAAGAGACAACTACAACTATACCAGCATTTCTATAATTTACGGGTGGTGCGTCGAAATTTGGTAACGCTAAATAAAAAAGTTTTGAACCGTGTACTCAGTGCTTCTCTAGGAACGTAATTAATTATCAGATTTTTGGGTCCATAATTTGTATTTGCAAGTAATCTGTTTGGAGTCGTATTTTTAATTATTTTTTAAGCACCGCTTGTGCATTTTTGAAAACAACGACGATTAAAATGATGCAACGTAATTTTTTTTATTCTTTTTAAAGACGGACACGCTGGAAGACAGGTTAGTCAAGCAGTCTCCCTGCTATCTGCAGAAACTAGATGATGCGAGTGAAATTGCTGGCGCGGTGGATGGAAAAAACATAAGTTGCATTCAAACTCATCAGTGATTCATCTCGAGTTTTCACCTGAACTTGCCGTAGCATACTAAACCTTACGATGAAATCCGATTTTTGCACCGTAAAAAAAACACACATTTTCAATAACTTGCTTCTCTGAAACATGGCTTCAACACCAAATCTCCGCCACATTTTGATGGTTATAGTTATATCCAAGGCCCACTGAGGGTAGGGAAAGGGGTGTTTGCATGGATAATAATAACCAGTTTCCATCAAATTCTGACTATCCACCCTGGGCCCTGAGTCTGATACACTATTATTGAATTAACAATAGTTCAACCGACAAACCTAAAACATTGTGGTTGGTGTAATCTATAGGCTTCATGAATATCCCATTCAGCGATTTAATGACAATTATCACCGACGATTTCACTGAACTCAACAAGACTCACAAAGATGTCTTCAATTGTGGGTGATTTTAATATCAATATTAATTTTAAACTAGCCCATCCGTTAATGATTTTACAACACATCATTTTAACTCATACATTTTAAAATAAATCGCCAACAGAATAACTAACAATACAGCCACAATCAATTGACAATTGTTATCACCCCCCCAATTTCAACTGCCTACAAATTCAATCCAGGTATTTTGTTACGGACATTCCAGACCACTTCCCTATATTTTTTACACCTATCAAAATAAAATCTGCTTTAAAACTACAATCTACAAAAGTGACTACAAAGATTACAATAGACGTTAATTTTAGTCGCATACTTTGCTCGGAAACAGTGGGAAAACACATTGTCACAAACAGACCCAAATAAGTCATATACAAACTTCATTGACGTACTCAAAATATTATGATGTATCATTTCCAATTAAAAAAAAATGTCAGTAAACACAGCTGTAAACAACAGGATGACGAATTGTATTGCTAAACGATCAAAGCGTTAAAACATAATCTCTATAAGGGTTATCTTAAGAAAAAAACTGATGCAAGCTAAACACAAATACAAACCATACAAGAATAAACTACACATACATACGTATTAGCAAAGAGACAATAATATTGAACAGTAAATAAGCTCAAACATAACTTGAATCAATCTTGGAAATAGTAGAAAACTAAAGAAGCGGCTAGGGGCGACCAGGTAACCTCACAATCAATCAAGATGGTATGTGTGCGCTTTATTCGTGAAGTATCAAAGTTATTACAAAAAAATCCTACCTGCCGCTGATCCCGTCTTGTAATCTAAAGCCGTGGGTTCGATTCCCACTTCTGACGCAAAATTTTAATATACTATTTTGGACTTAGAGATTGAAAATGGAAACTCAGAATTGGTGTACTAGAGTACACAGTAGTATAGGGTTACCTGTCGGCCCCTAGCAGCTTGTGAAACAAAGGGTAATAATCTCCCAAAATACTTTTACCGACAACAAAAACAACATAACTGATCCTTTTGATATCACCGGCACTTCCATGACTACTTTACTAATGGTAAAAAAATCTGGGCTAAAAGATCCTCCATCAAAAAAGCCATTCCATCACCACTAAATAATAGCATACAAAAAACTCCATTTTTCCAATCCGTTTCTGCTGAGGAACTATACAAACTTCGGAACCGGTTAAAACCGCAAAGTGACGGGATTGAAATATTGATCCCGGTATTGCTAATAAACATTTGATCAATTGGAACTCCACTTGTGTACATTATCAATTCAAGCGCTAACCACAGGCGTTCGTCCCCACTGACTAAAATCTGCTAAAGTATTCAATTTATAGAAGTAAAGTCTCAGTGACATCACAAACTAGGGCCTATCTCCGTCCTCCCATGCTTCTCAAAGATTCTTAAAAAAAATCATGAACAACGCTATTTCATTTAAATAACACAATATCTTTCCGATGCGCAGTATGGTTTAGGCCCAAACGCTCTACATATATGTCTCTACTTAAATTAACAACTAACCTCACCCAAGCCCCAAAAAATAAGAATCACCAATGGAATTTTTCTGGACTCTCCAAGGGGCGTTCGATACCATACACCATGATACGTTCTCATCTACAAACTCCATCACTACGGTTAGTGCTAAGCAGAACTCCAACATTAGTCTTTTCTGTTGTCATTAACGGATGTGGAGATCTGATCATAGATACATAATACATTTCACCGGTCACCTACCTCAAAACTTCGATCGATCTCAAATTCCCTCAAAATGAGCGATATGTCCCTGCTTTCACTACCAATCACAACTTGAGATTCTATATAACGCGATGACATATGTGCAAAAAACTTAAAAGAAAGTAGAAATTAAAAATTTTGAAGGAAATTGCGACTACAATCACTTAGCTGCACGCAGGAATGAATCATAATTGACAAGGTACCCGAGAGGTCATACATACGTCACACGGGTCACCACGTGTTCGTTTGTTTCCCACAAGGATTAATTTTCTCCTTGTGTTCTCCAGTAGCACCTGAGCCCTGACCCTCGTTCGCAACTAACAAAAAATGACGGCTCAGTGGAATAGCGCCACATTGTAACGGCCGTGCGTTAGAGGCTGAGGGATTCAGTTTGGTCCAGGTACCGGTAGGGGACCTTCCGGATACAAAAGGTAACATTTATTCAGTGCCGGTTGCAAACGAGTCCTGCATGAGAAAGGGTGTTCACCAAAAAATGCTGCATTCTTCTCTTTTTAGACAACTTTTTGAGGATTACTTTATCCAAAAGGTAATTGATTATTCTAAGGAACATATATCAACTTGTTTCTGAATTGCTTTTGATATTTTTGTTCGTGCTGCAGTGTGCAAAGTGGCTCTTTGAAATGGTCTGGAACTCATGCTGGTAACAGGGAGAAGGAAGCCCATATGGTTTTGCAGAAATCCACCTCCGTAGACAAACTGTTAAGACATAATTGTGGAGTTAGCTTAGCAGAACTATCACTACGTTGCTACCGTGTATCGCCTTGGATGGGTTCAGAATCCCTCAGAAAATCGCACGCCAATCTGTGTACGCCCACTCGAGAAATTCGCCAAAGGCAGGAAATTACGTCGGGTTCACACAAGGCTCAATTTTGGGCCCGTACTGTTTCATAATTATATGAATGACATAGCCTCTGTCTCGAACTCACTCAAACTCATTCTTTTGCCGATGTACAAATATAGGGTCTCTCAGATCCAAACTTTAGACTTACTTGTCACTAAAAACAAATACTGAGCTCACTAAAAGTACCGATTGGTCCTGCAAATAAACTCTCTCTCAATATTTCAAAACTAACTACCATGTCTATTTTCAACTCACAACCTACCACCACAATAATAGTGTTATCAGCGACAATCAGCCCATTTCACAAGTTCGCAGCACTAAATTCATCGGCGGTATTATTGATGATTAAAACTAACGTGGAACAACAATCAACAATGTAATCACTAGGTCACCATGCTATTGCACCATCTCCGAGCAAAACACCACCTCCCACCCAGTACTCTTAAGGGACGCACCTTAGACTTCCAGGGGGGGGGGGGTGGAAGTTGGGTGAGGACAAGTTTTTTTTTTCGTTGGCTTTGGAGGCAGGTTTTTTTTTCGTCTTCAAGTCATAGGCTGGATTTTTTTTTTTTGGTCCTACTGAGGACGTGTTTTTTTTTTTTTTTTGTGGCGGGTTGATATTTGGTCATGTTTTTTTATGTTAGGCCCCTGCATATTGGGAGGCCGGGGTTTAGGTATAAATAGTCATGGCACTTTGCAAGTATAGCGCACAGGGTTGTGCGGCAGGAAGGGAGGTTGTGCCTAGAACCTTTGCAATCGTGCTTTCCCAAACACATTTTCAAGGCAAATTGATATAAAAAACAATTTGAATTTCTGGATGGGTCACTTATAATGCTTATAGGTATGATAATTTGTAATTAGTAAAAATATAAGTGGGGGTTAAGTTGGTTGAATTAAAGCATAAAGTGTCATGGAGAGTTCGTATATCAAGCTGTCTGGTGGTGGGAGCGCGAGGGGGGTATAGGTTAGGTATGTTCGCCCTTTCCCAAAAATAACATTTCCCATGCAAAATTTGATGGAAACAATTGAAATAATGTTATAGGTATGTAAACAGTTTTGTATAGTCAAGTTGTCGGGGGGTGGGTGCGGGAGGGGGTGTCCCCCTTCCATGCGCGAAGCGCAGAAACCCTGCACTATTACTCAAAACACACTTTTCCCCATGTGCATTTGATAGAAACAACTTGAAATTTATAAGGGGTCACTTAAATTATAGTTTGATTAGCATTTTAAAGAGTAAAATAGTTGATATAGTATAAGTTTGAATTAAGCATATAAGTGGTCATGCAGAATTTGTATATCAGCGGTGGGGGGGTGGGTGCGGGAGGGGTATTCCCCTCCCGCAGAGCGAAAGCGCAGAACCCTTGCAATATTTGCTTTCCAACATACAGTTTTCCTATGCATGATAGAAACCTAATTTTGAAAGTTATAAGTGGTTCACTTGAAATGATAGGTATGATTAGCATGTTTAAATAGTTATGGGTTTAAGTTTTGTTTGAATCAAGCATAAAGTTGTCATGGAGATTCGTATATCAAGCCGTCTGGGGGTGGGTGCGGGAGCGCGGGTATCCCCCTACCGGCTCGCCGCCGCGAAGCGCGGAACCCTTGCAATTTCGCTTTCCAAAAAACATTTTACCATGCCAAATTGATGGAAACCAATTTGAAACAAGGCGAACTCGTATTTACGCGATGCGTAACATATGTCCAGCCGAATGTCGCAACACTAAATGAGAGAAATACTACTACAAACCCACCCCACCCTACCCCAATTACCAACCAAAACCCCACCCCTCACAAACACTCGCAAAACACCACCCCCTCCCAAACACCCAGCAACACCCACCCCTCCCCAACAGCCCACAACTCCCCCAACAGCCGCAACACCCCACCCCCAATCCGCCAACACCTCAATCCGACTACACAAACAACTAGCACAACACCCAACCAAGGCAAATTACACACAACACAGTCATTAGAAAACCCAAACCCCCCGCAACACACCAACCACCCGCAAACCCCACCCACCCAATGACATCCGTAACACGCTTCCCCTTCCCAACACGCACTCCCCTCCCAAACACCCCGCAACACCCTACCCCCCACAAAACCCCGCAACCTACCCCCTCCCCAAAACCCCCACAACACCTCCCCAACACCCCCCCACACCCCGACAACACCCCCTCCCAAGAGCATGCAATGCCCCTCCCAACAACATGCAACCCCCACCTATCCCAACACCCTGCAACACAACATCCCCCAACAACTTGCAACACAAATCCCCAACACCCTGCAAAACAAACATCCCCCCAACACCTGCAACACAACAACCCCCTTCCCAAACACCCTGCAACAACCCCCCCCCCTCCCCAACACCCGCCAACACCCACCCCCTCCCCTAGGCATAGTAGTCTCATGTAGCGAAGGAATTTGCATGTATGACGTACCATTTCAGAGTACAGCAATTATGCATATTACTTAGCTCATTTGCATTACATTACGCCGAATATATCACATACTTTCATATATGCAAATCACCTATTGGCATAGTAGTTCATGAAGGAATTTTTGCATATCCGACGTACCGTTTCAGAGTAATACAGGAATTATGCATATGTAATTAGCTCATTTGCCTACTACGCGCATATATCACATTAATTCATATTGCAAAAAAAGATGGGCCCATTATATTCTTTCATGCAGAGCAGGAATTTGAGTATCCGATGTACCGTTTGAAAAAATAGTAATTACGCTGATTTTTGCATATAATAGCTCTTTGCATCTCAATTGACCGAAATAGCCCAAAAATCTAATCAGGTGAGAACTCTTTAGCCGGCTTCCTTCACACCAAGTTACATCATTAGACGCCTTACAGAACTCCAGAAAACTTGTTAACAAAGGCCTTGCAGGAGGAATTTTTCATAAAATTATGCAAATTGGAACTTAATTAGCATATTTATGCCAAAAATCTAATCAGTTCAAGAACTCATCAACACGTTTCTTTCCACCAAAGGTGATTATGTCGCCCTCGGAACTCCAGATAAAACTGTTAAGCCCATGGTGTACATGATGTATCACAGGAGGGACGAACGGACGCTGCTCATTTTATAGTTCCCGTTCCGACCACTCGTTCGGAGGGACAAAAGCTTATAGGTATGATCAACAGTTTAAAAAGTAAAATATATAGTTTGATGGGTAAGTTTTGTTTGAATTAGCTAAAATGTTTACTAGGGAGAGTTTGTATATCAAGCTGTACGGGGGTGGCGTGCGGAGGGCGGGGTCCCCCTACATGCGCGCAAGCGCAGAACCTGCAATATTCAAAAACATTTTCCCAATGCAAATTTGTTAGAAAACAACTTGATAAGTGGTCACTCAAAATGTGTCTATGTTTTGCATGCGTATAATTATAGACATGTATGTCAGCATTTGAAAAAAGTAAAATATATAGTTGGTGGGTTAAAATTTGGTTGAATTAAGCATAAAAATGTTCTTCGAGATTTTGTTTATCAAGCTTGTCTGCAGGGGTGGGTGCGGAGGGGGATACCCCCTCCAGCAAAGCGCGGAACCCCTTGAATTATTCGCTTCCAAAACATATTTTCCCATGCATTTGATATGAAACAATTTGATAAGTGGTTCCACTTTACATGTATATAATTTATTGCTTTATGCTTATAACATAGGTATGACCAGCATTAAAAAGTAACATATATAGTTGATGGGTTAAGTTTTGTTTGAATTAAACATAAAGTTTAATGCAGAGTTTGTATAATACATCAAGCTTTCCAAAACACATTTTCCCATGCCAAATTTGATAGAAACAAAATGAAATAATGCTATAGGTATGATCAGCAGTTTTAAAAAAGTAAAATCTAGTTGATGGGTTAAGTTTTTTTGTTTTAAGTAAGCATGAAGTGGCCCATGAAGAGTTCGTATATCAAACTGTCTGCACTGTTTAAAAATATTTAAAACAACGTTTTACAGTTATTTGCACGTTCGAGTCCCTTTTTCAGTATTTTGCACGTTTAGCGTCATCGACCGACAGTTAAACGCTGTTTTTTAAAAATATTTAAAATTTGGGGGGGAAGAGGGGTGAGGGAGGGGTTGGGGGGGGGGGGGGGGGGGTGGGGGGGAGGGCTGTCCCCCTCCGAGCGGAACCCTTGCGATGTTTGCTTTCAAAACACATTTTCCCATGCAAATTTGATAGAAACAATTTCCTAAATGCTAAAAAGTAAAATACAGTTGGAATGGGTGAAACATTTGTTATGGCAAAGTGTTAATGGATCATGTAGTACGTATATCAAGCTGCCGGGGGGGTGAGTGCGGCAAAGTGCGGAACCCTGGCAATTGTTTTCCTTTCCAAAACACATTTTTCATGCTAAATTGATTGTTAACATATTATTTTCTAATGCATGACCAACTGTTTTGCAAGAAAATCAAATTGTTTTCCTAATGTAGTGGCCGCAATGCAGCTATGTGCCGCATAAGCGATGCTGGTATGGTGCGGGAAACTTTGAGTAATTTAGTTTCAAGCATATTTAAAATTTCTACTGACATTGAGGACCCAATTAAAATTGCAATTATTTTATAAAAATATATCTACGGCTTACTTTGATTAACGACTGAAAACTGGTGTACGGCTAATTTGTGAAGAAACACCTTCAAGGTTGGTGCACGGGCCGTTCATGCATGCGTAAGGTGTACACAAGATTGGTCGCACTTCCATTACCAAATGCTCAAAACCAGGAGAAGCCCAACACTTAAATTAGGTCTGTAATATTAAAACTTGCACTTTTTGGGTTAATAGAGTATTTTACAAAACCTAACATTCAATATTATTAATTTTTTTCTGTGTTTCCACAGGGCAAGTTTTTTTTTAACCCTTTTATAAGGTGCGGTACAGTTTTTTTTTTTTTAATGGGAAGCCAGGAAATGGTTTTTTTTTTTGCTCATATTGTGGCGTTGAAGTTTTTTTTTTTTAAAAACTTTCCACCCCCCCCCTTGAAGTCAAATGGTGCGTCCCTAAGACCTATCTGACACTATTGTGCTTTTCCTCATTTACTTCACTGTAATATTATATGGCGGCATCTACCTATCCGTCCAGACTCATCTACTTATACCACCCAAAAATGGGCCATCCGTACCATCAAACGCACCCTACAGGGCTCACACATTCCCTTTATTTCACTCCACTCAAAACTCTAAAATAACTGACATTAACAAACTACAAACATCACTCTTTATGCATGAACTTTAATCATAATAATTTACCTCAAATTTACAAATTTTCCGACTAAAACAAATTCATAATTATGATCTATACAGCTGGTCAATTTTCACCTTCCTCTATCAAAAACTACCAATGAAGAGCACTATATTCAATACCATGGTGCCAAAACTTGGAATGAACTTCAAATTCAATCATATCAATTAATCATCAAAACTTTCAAATCTCATCTCAACAATACCTCATCGATCTTATAAGTACAATAATTTCTTCCTTCCTGTTCCATATCCTCACCGCTCACCCTCAACTTCATCCCTCCTCTTCTCTATTTTACCCTCCTCATCCTTTTCTTTCTTTCTTTTTCGTTCTCTTATAACCCAGTACTGTCGTTCCATTGTTGCGCAATCTATTGTTGTTTCAGATTCTTATCCTCGTTTTTCGTTCTTCCAACTGTTCTTCTTGTTGCTGTTTGGTCTTTATGTTTTTGATTAATCAAAACTGACTTATTATACTGAATGTCTCATCTGTATTATGTTTTAAGTGCATCGCCCTCAAAAAATAAGTTTCTCTAATAATGTTGTACATTTTCTTGCTCGGGCATGGTGTGGCATTATAGCCTTCGCTACCGCCCCATATCACGTGCACTTTTATATTATAAAATTATAGTCGTGATGGCGTGGCGGGGGGGGGGATGTAGCTGCAATCTCTGCCCTATTCGATGCAATTAATATTTATTATATTGATTGATCGACTTTCTATACGTAGATTGTCGACTAGTTAAACAAGGGCGACCGACCAGAAATAAGCCATTTGGGGTTGTCTATCGGTAGTCATAGCATATTTTATTATTATGTTTCATCTTGTATTTTGTGTTTATATTGCTGAATAATTGAACTTGAACTTGAAGCGTACGCGGCGGGCATTAGGGACGTATTTAGTCGCCTTAAGTAAATGGGAAAAGGATTGTGGCGCGACAGTAATTTTATCTGTTTTAAGCTCCTACGTACGATCGAAGCTAAAGCAGAATGTTATTCAAGAGCCCATAACAAACCACTTACGGGCACCGGGCACGGGGCATTTTACAGGAAAAATACCCACATTGAGGGTTACCAAATACTACTACGTTTTGATATCGAAAACTGTATACAAAATATACCAAATTTCGATATCGAAACAGAGTTAAGTAACGTTTCAATTGCTATAAATTTTACGATATCGAAAAATCAAAAAAAGTATTGCCATATCTCGACGCAGCACAGGGCGGCAGCTTGATGTGGGTTCTTCACCATTACAGTGACATAGCAGCTTTGCATTTGCAGACAATTGTCTACCCGTAGAGGGGACGTCATTCATACAGGGATCGCCGCGCCGGGGCACTGAAGTAGTAAATCGGGCATAGCGTTGCGAGCACCGCATTTAAAAAAGGTTAACGAAATGCCTTGAAAAATATGCAAATAAGTAATTTTAAAAATCATGAAACATGCAAATACTGCCAGCAAAAAGCCACACATATGTGTGGCACCTCCCACCTATAACTCTACCAAGTTTTGAAGTTAAAATCGAGCATAGCGTTTAGCCAGCAGGCATTTTAAAAAGGTTAATCGAAATATCTGAAAAATATGCAAATTAGCTGACTTGAATTCCTATTGAATAAGCAAGTAATGCAGCCAAAACCAAAGATACACAGGATATTGTGGACAACCTAACTCCATACACTATCCAAGGTAGAAGTAAATAGGGATAGCATTTAGCCAGCAGAGCAGCTTAAAAAAGTAACCGAAATGTCTGGCAAATTGCAAATAAGCTAATTAAAATTCATGAATATGCAAATAATGCAGCAAAAAGCTACAAACATGATATTGTGTGGCACAGACTCTATCACCCTATCAATTACAAAAAGAAATAAGGTTCGTTTAACCGAAAAAGGAAATACGGTTTTGATTATCAGAAATCAAATTCATTTATGATAAAACGACGTATTTCTTTCTGATAAAGAACCTTATTTTATTATCGGATTGTTAACTGAAGGTTCGTTTATCCGAAAAAGAATACGGTTCGTTTATCCAAACTTAGGCCTTTGAAATAAGGTTCGTGTATCCGAAAATGAAATATGGTTCGTTAATTCGAAAAAGAAATAAGGTTGGTTAGGATAGGGTTGGGTTAGGGGTTAAGGTAAGGGTTTAGGGTAGGGTTCAATAGGGTACGGGTTTATGGTTTTATATTAGGGTAGGGTAAGGGGTAGGGTTATGGTTTCATATTAGGATAAGGGAAAGGGGTTAAGGTGTATGGTTTCATATTAGGGTAAGGGTAAGGGTTAGGGTTTATGAGTTTCATATTAGGGTAAGGGTTGTTAGGGTTTGGGTTATGTTAGGTTAGGTTGGGTCCATTTTCTGCTCAACTGAGAACTATTTATTTCGTATTTTAATTTCGGGATCAATGAATTTTCGGAATAAACGACCTTGGGAATTGACGGAATAATCAACAGCAACCCACTATTCACCCCATATGTTTTTTTTTAAAAGGACGGTTCTTAGAATAAGTTTATACCTCCCTTTTCTGCATAAACACGGTCCATTTGTCTTGTAATGGGCTCTGTGAGCAGTGCAATGACCTCGAATATCGGATATTATAAGGCCATACATTTAGATTTAGAGAAAAATATCCTCCAAGATAGGTGTGTGCTGTAAATAACAAAACTACCCAAACATGCATATTTCATTATCATTACCACGTTTTTCTTTTCTTGATACTCTTTGATGTAATGATCATTTGAAAGACTTTTAAGTAAATTTGTAAGCGCCGACACTGCAAAAAATGGGGTTGGTTAAAAGTTAACATCAAGTGGTTATCAATCTCAGGTGTAGTTTCTGGTGTTGAAATTTAGTAAATAAACACCGCCCTTCGGCGTGCATACACAATTTTATATTGTAGTTTGATCTGCTTGTGAGATGAAACGTTAGAGGATAAGTTGTACACTAGAAAGCAAACAACAACAAAATCAAAAACTTTTTAAACAAAAAAACAATGTCAGATGTTACAAATAAAAAGGTTAACACCAAAGTCTGGTGGTGATGAAAGCCAGAAGGGTCTTAAAATTAACACAGTGGGTGCAATTGTAACAAGCGGTGTTTAAACAAATAAGTCGGGTCGGTCCCTATTGAGTTCAAGAAGGGTGTTAAACATTACCAACCATGGTGTTAAAGTTAACACCCCCATTTTTGCCGTTGAACTTTGTTGCCATAAAGTGCGAAAAGTCGGCAATATATATTTTATATCAACCCAAATAATCTTTGCCAACGTTGTCGCTAATTCGGTTGATACGTCTGCAGCGTACCAACCTGTTACAGCTGTCTGTTGCAGGGAGGTATTAGAGAAGTCTTGCTGCACCAAAATGTTAATCCAAGTACCTCTGAAACACTTATCCACTTATAGCCAGATCGCGTTAATTTGAACATCAAAGGCCCAAACCAATCAATAAAACGGGAATAAAGTTCTAAACACAACAGTTACATTTTATTGCCATATAAGAACAACGATTAGATCATGGAACGTTGCCGGTGGGTGACTACGGAGGTTGCTTTGTGGGATTGGTTGTGACTAAAAAATAACGCTTGGCTTGCCACAAGACCGACGCACATCGTCCGCTTGATGTTCGTTCTACTATGATACCCGTAATTACACTTCTAGTGCTGGCTCTTTTGTTGTTATCTATTGTTTTCCCGTGCGTTTATTCTACTACGAATCGGGTTCGAGGAGGGTACCGGGGTTGTTAATATTTTTAATACAGCTCTAGAGCTTGTTATTTTGAATAACATGCACACTCGGAAACTGGGGTCACAACTGAACGCGCTGGTCACGGTGATAGTTCTTGAAATACAATGTCCTGACAATTAGATACAGCGGCGCGCCTTATATATACTGATGGCACACTTAAGATACAAATTCTTATGGTTCAAAACTATGGCAACGCATGTATGTAGAAATATAGAGCGGTATGTTACCTGTAATGAACTTTAAAAATTGATTGCTCTTTACATGAAACATTTTCTCATAAATAGACATGAACAATTTTAATTTTTCCAGCAGCAAATATGGATATAATTCAATATTCAGTTATTAATTTTCATACTGTCATGTTAAATTTGATGCAGAACGGCAATTCCTTAATGGTATATTGCAAGAAACAAAAATAAAACAACAACAGAACCTAACCCCAAGAAAATTTTATGGTGATCTGTCCAAACCCTGGGTTGAATATAGAAGGTTCCTCACGCCCCCAAAAGTCTAAGTAAGTTAACCTCTTTAGATCAATATTGCAGAAGCTCCCCATACTACGCCGTCATTTCCATTTGAAATCAAATGCATTTCTCCACAAAGTGTCGGACATCACCCGAATTACACATAAATAGATAAGTTATACAATATACTACAGCACGACGGTCTCAGTTTCATATCTTCAACCATATTAAAATACAGTCTAAATTTAGGGCCACTGATAACCCGCTGTAGTATCTGCACGAAATAATCAATATAGACATGTTTAGGGGCAAAGAGGTTCATAGGCTAGAGATGGGCAAAACGTTACGTAATCCTTTTGAAATTCACCGTCCCTCGCATGTTTGCCGACCACAAAGAAACATAGAGTAACCACATAGAAAGCTATGGCTACCTCCGCTTCTTCCACATACTGTGGGGTGTGGGTGCCGCTTTGCATATGATACACTAATCGGTAGTGATACAAATTAATGTATGTATTAGAGGTGGCCAGGTGTAATAATAGTGTACCTGGATCATTGTGCTAGACCTCTTTTTTCTCATAATTGCAATGCGCGCTAGGTGAAAGAATGTATTCAATTGAGGCGGTTTATTTAAATCAAGACACTGAGTTCATTTCATTCGTTGTGTGTCCATGGGTTAGGAACAAAATTTCACCACCCAATACACCCAACATCGCCACTGATAGATTGGCGGATTGTTTGTATCGAATTGACATTATGTGTGTATACAGACACCCAAACTAATAATTATTCCGTGCAATATTCAAATGTCAGCTGCCCAGCACGGACGACTGTTTTGAAGGGTTTCACCCCCTTGTTTTAGGGTGAATAGGGGTTAACGTCTCTTATTCCGTATAGGCTTCGTTGCATTTCTTCATTCAAATCCTTCTCCAAGGATAAACCAAAACACTCGTCATCTTTTGCTTCTTAACTTATTTAGAAAAGCAGCCTGATCATCAACCATTAGCCAGTATTTAACGCTATAGTTTCTTGGAAGGTTAGTGGCCAGAGCAATCATACACCCCATTTGTTTTGGTTCACGGCTCGTCAATAGATGGGGAACGGACCCCAGGTTGTTTTACATATAGTTAAAATTTAATTGCGGACAAATTAGTTCGTTATCAATCCAATTTTAGCATGTTTAACCAAAAAAAAATGTTTTAAAATGGTGTTATTTATATATCATACTCTAAGTGTATAATATATAATCAAATTCGCTATGATTGGCGTTCTTGAAAATAACAAGCGTTCGCGCTTGATACTTTTGGTTAACGTACCTCTCGCGGCCTAAAGGCCGCTCGAGGTAATTAACTAGTCAATCAAGCGTTCAAGCTTGTTATTTTAACGAACTCCATCTAGCTCACTTGATTACTATATCATAAACTACATTCCTAGCAGACTATTGTTGCACGAACAAAGTTAAACATTATAGTAGATTTCAAATTCAGTGAGACGTCTTGCATATTTTCATGAGGATAGATTTGAGGGCCGATGTTCCATCCTTGGCCATGTGGGAGGCAAAACATATGGTGGCCATGTAAATAATCGGCTTACTGGAAACTAGAGAAGATGAGAAAGAAGGAGATGGCTCGAATTAGAAATCCGATTACCCAGGAGTAATCTCATTCACTGGCTCATTGTTTGGGAAACTTCAAGGGCCGCTCGACTGGCCCTTGGAAGTAATCTGTTCATCCGACTCAAGCTTGCCCAGTCGGTAAGATTCACAACAGGAAGTAATTGACAACACTGCAACTAAAACAGTATAATTAATTTACAGCTAAATGTTCTGTGCTGGTAAAGAACTCCACGTTTTTCTGACCAAAAAAAAATTATTTCAATTTATGAGGAAAACAGTGACTTTTTATCGACAGAAAACAAGACAAAAGTCAACCCTTTTTCGCTAGTTAATCTTGATTTGAATGTTTTGGAGCGTCAATAAAGGACGTGTTATTTCGCCTAATTTAAAATAATATCCGGGTAGTTCCTGTGAAATATGATATGATGAATGATTAGATAAAGCATTTTGAATAACACCTCAACCATATACGCTGTTTGTGTCCCGAAAGTGTCCAAAGCGTCAAAAATGCTTGAAATTTGGGGTCAAAGTTGTCGGTAAGTGATGCAGAAGAGTACTTTTTGCTGTTGGTCACGACCATAGTGTATAGTTCTGTGCAAATCCAGTTGACAACTGGGTAATGAATATTTCTGGGATGTAATGACAGGTGTATGTAATGTTCCATAGCAAGGGGAAGGCGCAGGTCTTGATTCAATGTCAATCGGATTTAAGGCAAGGAAGATGAATAGGCGGATGAACACTTATTCGTTTGAAGTAAACAGTTTTTGAATCATCTCCATCTTTCTCATCTTCTCTGCTGGAAACTAATTGATCCAGTTCTTATAAATGGTATGTTAATGGATAAGACTAGTTATATTTTGGTTGGCCGGATGTTAGGACCTCGTAATCCCATTTGGCGCTAATCTCTTGTCACTGTTGGTCATGGCCATAAAAAATAGCGGGTTATTATGTATTGATAAGAATGCATACTGTGATAAGGAATAACTTTTGCAAAGGTAAATTGGTGTTAAAATACTTGTTGACTTTTTTTCATTCGATACTTCTTTGGGGGGAGTAGGGCTTGAATGAATTAAATACATCTTCACACAGCCAATAGCTATATTATTGGCCATTAAAATAGTCCTCTTACCTCTTACCTCTCACGGTGAATGAACATACCTAAAACTTTAAATGAGGTCTTTCAATCATTTTGAAATCTACTGTTTAATAAACAACGCCATTTTTCCGTTTTCATGTGAAGATTTGAGTCCGAACGAGCGCCCAGAGAAAACGCGATCAAAAATCAGCGGTGAAGAGGTCAGGTTTTCAAATTGCTTTCACAATGTTTTCAAAAACGAGAGATTTCACATCCAGGGTCCCTAAAATATTGAAAGCCCTGATTTTTTGTACTGATGTAAAAAGTTCCTAAAAATCACTATCTGAAAGATTAAGCTGAGAAATATTTCTTGTAAAAATATTTTGAAATTTCTAATTTTTAAAATTCACGTAGTAGCAAATCAAAATCACCGTTTCTCAGCCATGCCTACAATGTAAGAAATCACATTGTCTTATCGATATGAAATCACAACATATGACTCATAATGGATGTCCTCAAAATCTTTCGTTGTAGCTTTTAGTAAAACCTCAAAATCGTTAAAAACATTGCTTAAAATCTCAAAATTTTGTGATATGTCCCTCCAGAATTTCACTTCCCCCCAAAATGTCACTTTGTCCCCCAGGTCTGGCGGGCCACTGTTGATGGCACCACGAAGGAATTGGTTATACAGTTGTTTATTTGGTCTACTCCCCACATTCTAATAAATTTTGCTGATTCATCGCCATTTGTGATCAAAACGCCCAAACTTCAAAGGACCATCGAAGTTCAACCAGTTTTTATTATGCTATACATGTTTTGAGATCCTGGCTGAATTATGGGCCTAATGATACTTACGCATAATACCACTAATTGTTCCAATTGAATGTCTCACACCGACTTCATATTTGAACGGTGTATCAGACGGCGGATAAATTTGTATTTTACAATTGGACTGCAAAAAAATCAAAACCTTTTATACAGATTTGGGAAGGAGGGGAGACAGGAGTTATACAATGAAGCGGAATGGTCGGTTTTTTTATCGGACTACATATAGTAACCTCGCTTCAGGTTTTTTGGTTTGAGCATAGTGTAGCCCCCCATCCCCAGCGTGAGACTCTAAAGTCTAAACTAAAAGTCAATGCAAACGAATAAAAGGAAATTAATGACCCACATTATACGACCTCGTCCTCGTTCGTTATTAATAAAAAATCAGAAATAACCTTCAGTGGAGTTGATTCTTCACTCCAACGGTTTGTTTGGAATAAGAAATATTCCTTGACAACATAGACAAAATTAAGACTTTTTCGTCAACATTTCGCTTTTACGTTTTAAACCAATGCGACGTCGAAATTTGTATTTTGTCTTTCTTTTCGCTCCAACAAAGTTGACACCATTATTTCAAATACAAAAAAGAGTTCCTAGAAAACACGTAAAAAATGACCGTCATTTATAGTAGATTTCTAATTGAATGGTATAGTTATGGGCGGACGTTTTGGACTTCGTCCGTTACTCAAAATAGGGGACGGAAATACCAAGAAAATCTTCGATTTTTCCTCGCGATATAAGAATTTGATTAAAGACACTGGCCAACTACAAGAAAGTTACGGTGTTCGTCCAGTCAATACTGTATTGTGCATGTCTTAAACATGTTTAAGTTACCATAGCCTATAAAATAGTATATTACCAAACACTAAGCGATTGATTGCTTGTAATTGAAATATTGAGGTAATTTTTTACAATTCAAAATTGTGGTTGACCAAATACTTTTTACTTTATTATGTGAATGCTGAGTGTGTCCACCCCATACTTGGTTTTAAAATTGCCATGACCAACAACTATCATAAGTTTAGAAGGCTTCAGTCCTGTGTGTTTCAATGCAGAACTTTATCTTCACTATGCATAAAATCAGCTTTTCACCTCCTGCTTTCACTTAAACAATTCCTGGATTTAGTTTGCGCTTTCTTTGAACATTCAAGGGTTTATGCTTTGACTATTGATTCGGACTGTGAATGGCCCAACGTTACCGCTCAGGGTTGGCTATTATGGCTATACATCATACCACAAATACACTGACTAAAGTTTTACATACTAACCCCCCTCAATTCATACCTCCACCTGACATAAAGTAGAGCTATCCACTATTTAACTGGAATCTAGTATCATAAACCAACTACCAATGAGATAAAGCTCGAACAAAAGACTGTTTTGTTTTACCTTGCCTAAATCTAATTATGGCTTACTTTTGGCAACAACCTTATACGACCAGATTTTCCTTCTGTTTTTTTGTAGAATGTCCATTAACATTGCATACTTTGAAGATGATGATGATGAGGTGGTGGGAAAACGACGCAAAATTTCACAGCCGATTTCATCCTTGATTGTGGAAGAAGTGCTTTGATGCCCTCACGAAATGTTGAGTTGAGTCAAAACAAATGAACTGGCAGGTTTATTTGTGCAATAAGACAAAACAACTTTAAACTATACAGAATTAGCGAGCAAAGGAACTAATGTTGGGGCACATGTGGGCCAGTGGATACAACGACGACTCATGACCCAAAGTCCTGGGTTTGGGTCCCGCTGAGGCCATGTGTTGTGCACTTGGGCAAAGGCACTTTTACTCGCTAACCTCTCTCCACCAGGTGCAAAATGGGGAACGGTTATGGATATTGGCCTATGAGCGCCGCTCCAAGGTATTGCCTATGCCTTGGTCATTTGTAAGGCAGGCTGACATATTCTAGTGCATCGGAATAAATTTAAC
>JAMKCH010034725.1:0-14521 GCA_023653785.1 Ophioderma brevispina
TATTAATTCATTTACTGTTAAGAAAAAGAGGAACAAAGGCTTTGTTCCTCTTTCTTCAAATTGCTTCCATTTACATTGTTGATGGCAAAGTGTCATGCAAACTTTATAAAGCATTGATTCTCGTGAAATCAAGCGAGAAAGAAATGAGAAAGAGAGAGGAAAATGAGACGCACAAGCAGATAAAGCAATAAATAACAAAATTACCAGGATTATAGGTTTCCTTATGTGCCTCCATTTCATCTCTAATGGCCCCATTGAACTCATCAGTCAATCTCATCATTTTCTTAGTCTTTTTATCTGGGAAGTGTCTCAGAAAAGGCAAATAATCGGCTGGCAGACCGTTCCCAAAATCATCTAGTATAGCTTTGTTGAAATCAATCCACATCTTTAATTTTGGGTCATCAAATGAGTACCTTTAATAAATAAACATAAAACTTGATGGAAAACAATAATATTAGCAGAATGAACTATAAACACAGTATACAATGAATATAAGGTGTGTAACCCAGTCCACATCCTGTCCTCTAGTTTTCCACATTAAAACTGAGATTTTGGTATCACAGAATTAAGAAAGTTCATATTTTCCCCCATTATCCAGGAAATATTTCCTTTTGATGTTATGCACAAAAACTGTCCCTAAATGTAGAATAATTTAACTCAAAATTTGTAATCAGCTGTTTTGTGATAATGATTCCACCTGAGGGAGAAAACATCACATGAAAAATTAAAGGCTGATTCGGAGATTATGAATATTTTTGTATAAAATTAGTCATAGAACTAAAGATACCCTACTAAAATTCTCAATTCCAAATTCTAAGATGAATCATTTTGATGCAGTTAACATTTAATATTTATAGAATAACAGTGCCATAGGATATTGCGTATAACAAAATTTCCAGATCCTGGATTTTCTTTATGAGCTTAGCTATTTCACTCAACGATTCCTCAGGGATTCTCTGAATTTCGTGTACATAGGCGGCTTGATCTTTATACAAAAAAAGATAACTAAGTCGAAATGGAAGATAATTGTCATAGAATATACTTGCTGGCTTAAAAAAAATCGTCCGTGGTTTCACAAGGCAACACAACTAGCAAATTGATACCCTCTTATTTCCTATACTCACTCATGGCCAAAGCAGAGTGTAGCTACAATGTTGTAGACAGCCACTGCTATGACTTGTTTAGGCACAAAGGGCTTGCCTTCATTGGCATCAATGACCTGGGTCAACTTGGGCAGCACCTTGTACACCAACTTCTCAAGTTCTTTCCCCGATGCAAAATGCCTGCAAATAGAGAGAAAACGAGCATCTCACAACTCTTGGTTGATAGGGAATATACAGCATGCACCACCGTTTATTTTTTTAGCAAATCGGAACAAATATCCAAATGGTGATGGAATTAGTTCCTAATAAGTTTCATTGAAGTCAGTCATTAACTTCTACTAAAGGTTAATACCTTCATGTTATTAGCCAATCAGAACACTTACGCACATTTCATGATGACTGACAACATGAGAAATACCATCACCACTCCCACATACCAAGTTTCATGAAAATTAGTTGTTGCATTGCAGTCAGGGCAGTGGAGGTTTACGGTTTTGCTTGACAAGAAACATACGTCCATACAGTATGACAACGGAAATCTAAAAGTTTATAGTTTTAAGATAATCAAAACCCGATTTCAGCATGTTACGCACTACAATTGTGAATGAATTCATAAGCCTAGGTTTTTCATACCAAAACAGGAAGGGAGTTCTTCGATTTTGCTCTATCTCTGCTCAGGAATATTTTTGTGGTAACTAAGTGGAGGTTACAAACAGAAAATTCATATTTCTTTCCGACTCATACGGCAGCCCGTCAACATTTTGTGACTTTGAGTAAAATTGGGTAATATTAGGAGATTTCCGGAAAGTGCGCCCAAAGTTTTTGTCAAAACCGAGATTTTTGCATATTTAGAACGCTTACGAATGTATTAAACCACACATGGAGTGAATAAGCCGGAAACCCCGTCTTCAAGTAATAAAAAGATGATTTAGAGCGTGCTTCTCTATAGAGGCCTATTAGGACACCAGGCAAGCTCAAAAAGACTGGTCCTACAACATATCTCTCGGTCTCGGTACTGGTCCTACAACGTATTAAGTACAAATTTAGAGAAATCTATATCTTCATAAAATCTCCTTGTGCCCCTTAAGTGCTACTTTAACCGTGTATTATCTCCACAAATAAATCAGTTATGCCCTTGTATTGCACAGAGCTATTGACCATTTTGGATCTCAACTGGGATTATGACATTTTACAGGCTTGTAGTGCGATATTGATCTGACAAGTGAAAGGTGGATTAGCCGGGATTGGCATATACACAATAGCAATGATCTGCCTGATGACTGCATGTTGATAAAATGCTGGCAGTAATGTCAGCATCCTTGGTTGAGAAGTGAAAATAAAAGGAAAATATTTTCCCTTGATTCTGACCAGTACAGAATAACCAACATTACGTAATGATAATACAGGGTGACCCAATAAAAAACTTTACTCAAAATGAAAGTGATATGTTTCCACTTTCTGTAATTTGATATCTGTGGATTTTATTTTATCACAAAGAATGGGTAATAGAGCAATTTTTTTCATTTTGGTTGAGTGGTTCTCAAGATATGTTCCACTGAACAATGAGTCAGCAAAACTTGTTCACGGAGCATCAGTTTTCTTAGGAATTGTTGAACACAATTGCAACATCAAAAGTAATTTAACTTAACGGTCTTACTCTTACCTTTAGTTTCTATCTTGCACGTGTCCTCCCTGATTTGCGATGCACTTGGTAGCCCTGGAGTGCATGTGATGAACAGCTCTTGATGTTACACGCGTTCTGCTAATTGCGGTAAATGCATCGTTTATCCGTCGTCGTAGTTCTGGTAATGTGTTTGGGGGACCCTCATTGTAAGCTCTAGCTTTTACATCAGCCCATAGCCAAAAATCTAGCGGAGTTAGATCCGGGGACCGAGGGGCCATTCCACCGTATGCCCTAATCCAATGATCCGATTTGGAAAGAGTTTCTGAAGGCGGTTTCTAACCATTACAGACTTGTGTGCTGGTGCACCGTCTTGAAGAAACTAGGCGCGACGAATTGCTCAATTTCTTTGCTGCTGAAAAATGCGCCGCAACTCTGGTTCCAAATGTTGATTAATGATATTGAGATAACCGGCACCATTCAAATTTCCATCAATAAAAATGGGCCCAATTAGGTTCATGTTACCTGTAACAGCTGCTAAAACTGCAACTTTCTTGCGATCATTAGGTCTGTCGTAGACAAAATCATTTGGAGGGTTCCCTTTTGGCGCATACTCTCTCACATTTTGAGAGTTCACTGAGCCGGTCATTGGAAAATTGGCCTCATCAACAACAACAAGTTCTCTTAAGAGGCGCCTTGTTGATTAGCCAATTGCAAAACGCCAGCCTACATTGATGATCACCTGCATCCAAATTATGGCGTCTCACAATTTTGTATGGATGCCAATTAATGTCATCACTAACGATGCGCTGAAATGACGATCTGGAGACATTTGCGACACGGTTTGCGCGTGGGCTGTTGCGTAGCTCCTGTCTTACAGCTTGAATGTTCGCAGGTGCTCTGACGCTCCTAGGTCGTCCGCTTCGTCCTTTGTTGACATTTTCCAAAGTTCCCTCTGTTTCAAACAGTTTTCTCATGTTACAGATAGCAGGCTTGGTTGGTACTCCCACTCCAGTGAACCTGTTTGGCCATTGCCGTTGCACAGCTACATAGCTACCAGTTTGGTAGTAAATCTTAACCGCGAAGGCTCGTTGTTGTGGCGTAAATTAAGGTGCCATTACTATGAGAATGTTTGAAGTTCGCGTTCAAGAAGGATATCTGGTTTTAAGCACAACTGCACGCTACAGTATGATTTCAGATTTGAAAAGCCCGCCCTGACACAAGACAGAAACTGGTATTTAGCACAACCGCATGCTATGATTTAAGATTTGAAAAGCCCGGTTGCCAAACAATTGATGTGTACTTATCATTCTATCTTGGAATACCCATGGACAAGTCTGTTTTGCTGACTCATTGTTCGTTGGATAATTTTTCCAGGCAAGATGCTCAATAAAATAAAATCCAATTACAAAAATTGGAAAAATATCACTTTCATTTTGGGTAAAGTTTTTTATTGGGTCACCCTGTACATTCACCTGTTGAATACACACAAGGACCATCCCAATTGAACAGTTATATATTGGATCAGACCCATAATTTCATGAGCGTTTCGGCAATGTGACTACTGTTTAGACAACGCAACTAATGTATACCTCGCATCTAATACCCACAAGAAATACAGTGTGTAACAGAAAACCTGCAACTTATTTTGGCCGAAATTTGACGAAGCTTAATTCCACTTTTAAATATTGAAATATATTGATTTTTTTTATTTAGAACCGTGTAGAGTATTCTCCGTTTAGCTGTGAAAAAAATAGATACAATTGCTTAATTTGTTTTCATATTAGACGCGGTCAAAAGAAGGTATGCCTGGAACTAGTTCAACCGATTTGCCGATAATCGATGTCAAATTGCATTATTCAAGTCATACTTATTACTTATATGCTAACGATTAGTGTTATCAAGCTTTATCGATAAAAATTTACCAGTCATAAATGTGCAGGGTCAGTATAGGCCAATTACCTAAACCCGTTAAAACAGCTAAATGGGGAAAACTCCAAAGATTTCAAAAAGTGCAAACACAGCTGCAATCCGATATTGGAAGTGAAATTATAGCCCCGCAGGTTTTCGGGACACCCTGTAGATCCACAATGGAGTCAGAAGTTTTACCTGATAGCGGCATGTCCAATCTTGCGATGTAATTTCCAAGTTTCACTGTATGGACTGAAGACAATATCCTTGTAACCCATGGTAAACATCTCAACTTCACGGAACAACAACAGCAACAATAGAAAAAAATAAAGGCATGTTAGTTGGGATTTCCCAAGGAATGACAACAACTAAAAAAGGAAACACATGTTAATTTGAATTACCCTGGTAGGTAACCTCAGGAACCAGCAACAAATGGGAAAATAAGGCTGCTTGAGATAACTTTATAGCAAGGAACCCAAAAAAATCCTAGGCTTTTATTGAATGCATTATAACGTATATTTAGTCTAATGTAGGTGGCATTGCTTAGGGATGTAATATTTTAAATGAGTAATAAACTGATGAGTGCAAAGATTCTATTTGAAGATTGTGTGTTGTACAGAATAACTCCTCATATTGATCTATCATCGAGTACATTTAATCTAATGTAGTGGACATCGCCTAGGGATGTAATATTTTAGAATAATACAGTGACGGAGTCCACAACGATGGTTTGAAATAGTTAATTGTACTGAATAACTTCATAATCCTTATGCTAATCAGTTACAATTACAATGGCTGGATATTTTTCAATTGATGGTCAATGACAAGTCCTTTTATCTGTTTCAGCATTTACATAATCTTCCCTACAGTAACAATATATTAATTTACATGGGTCTACTGCACAGTTGCTTGACCCATACAAATCGTTTTCTTAAGAAAAAAAATAAGCAGTGGCGACACAATTTTGACTAAGTAGGCACAAGCAAGCGATATTACCCCCTGTACAATTAGAAAAAAAACATTGCAAGAATCTTTCCACATAAGCCAACAAAGGTTATGTTTTTTTATGTTATAGTGATGTTTATATGCCATTCTCTAAAGAGATCAGTGTAAAACTATTTTTTAGCACAATCCCTTTCCCTGCAATGAAATTCATACTCAGTAATCGGGACTTTAGTCTGTGACTGACGTTTGCGACACCCTCTACCTACCTGAGAATGATTTTGGTCGTCCAGCAAATTCTACAGGTTTCTTCAAGAAAGCATCCTTAGCAACATCAATGTTGTTAAGAACCACGCACCATGTTGAACCAAGCTTGATAGAAAAAATGTCCCCATATTTCTTGGCAATTTTATTGCAGACTTCATGCACGAAATCTTTAGAAAACACTGAAAAGATAACAATGATATTACTGGTATGTACACACACACAGTTAAGAAAAAATAATAATAAAATAAAAATGATCACATATACGATGACGTAGAACGCAATACAAAATGGTCCTGGTTCTGTGAGGGACCGAAATTGCTGATTTTCTTCCAATTATTTCTCAGCTATGGAAATACAACCTAGTACCAATATACCGTATTGCCTGTATTAGACGCCCCGAGGGCGTGACATTTTCAGAAGGGGGCATTTATTATTGGTCAATGTTCAGTTATAATTTCCAAAAAAAGTTGTGCTTAATTGCTTCAAGGTGCATGCTCTAGATTGGCAACCAAAATCTGGCAAGAGGAAGCGCGGTAGGCAGAAGAGGCGGTGGCGAGACGACATCAAAGACTACCTAGGAACAACTTGGACAAGACTGGCCCGAGATAGAACAATTTAGAAAAGTCATGAGGAGGAAAACTTCCAACGTTGGAAGGAGACATCCTAGGCAAGCAAGCATGCTTTGGAACCATTATTTAGTTACTTTACAGTTTCAAGGTACTTGGTTGACGGGTTTAGATTTCGGCCTAATCCTAATAAGACCTACCTTAGGAAACAAGTAGAAACGCTCATGATGAAGCTCATGCGGTTTTATAAATATGCCCAAAATGTAGGTGCTTTAAGACGAGGGGTCGGGGATCATCAACCTACGTCAACTTAGTATCTGCCCCAAATGGATATTTACCCCCGAATAGTAAATGAAACTGAGGGGCACGCCCTCCACCCACCCAGCTTTGCGTACGCGTCTTGTTGAGTGGATGAGTGAGTAAATAAGTGAGTGATTCCGTAAGTCACAGTAACAAGGCAAGCCGTATTTTGTAATGGGTAATAATTATCAAAATGTTTTGTTAAAGGCGGCAGAATTCATAATAACATTCGCTTCATTGAAATGTTTTAAGATACATTGAAGAAAATAACCGACCCCTATAATGCTATGTTATGATTTTAAAAAGAAGCCTTTGACACACTTAACCGTAATCTTCTACATCCTCTCGAAAGATTCTTTTATTAAAATGGATTTCGACTATTTTATAAAATACACGTAAATGTATAATAAACAATGGTCATATTTCTAATTTTATCAATATAGAGATAAGACAGGGGTGTCCAATCGCTTCTCTCTCTTCGTTTTAGCATTGAGCTATTGTCTTGTGAAGTCCGTCAATCAAGGAATTTCTTTTCCATTACGAAGTTGAAATACCGACCTTTGCAGATGATAATATTTAATATATTTAATATTTTAGATAATTGTGCCACATTAATTGGTTTGCACTTAAACCAAACAAAATGTGGTGCCATTTGGATATCTTTACTCAATAAACTCCTAAAAATTGGTAATGTCAACTGGAAATTTGCTCCAAATGATATATAAACAAAATCCTCAGTATTACCTTTAAGTCACAATTCCACCTGAAAAGAATCCCATGCAATTGGAATTGTAAAATGGAAAAAAAAAACTTCCATTCGTGGTAGGAAATCTAGAGAAACTCTCAGACTAGCAGTTGACAAAATATGTATTAGCCAATTTAGATAGGGTAATCACCCTAATTTACTTTTTCTCTATCAAACAAAACTCATGCTTCGTCACTTGAACTAAAATTGTATGTCTTATTACCGCAAGTCGCATGTTAGTTGTTAGTTAGTTAAACCAAAGTTTACGAGGGTGGCCGGATACACCTCACACTCAGCAATACTGCTGTGTGAGGATTTATTGGAGCAAAATATAATTGGACCGTACCGATCCCTTCCTGAAGTCAATCCACAGTTTTGGCGGTGGGCCTAGCCTTTGGGCAACCACGCCCACCACGCAATCAGCATGTGCTGGATGGCCGCATTAGCTCTTCAGATCTGATGCCCTTGTAGGTAGATCTCTTTGTTCATTCACCAGGGTAACCAGCTTCTACTCATCAGATTTCCTAAGAAACCTAATGGGGTGTCGGTTTAGCCGCGGAAACCGGCCCTGGGACAGGTAGTACTGGTTACCAGGATACCAGTAGCAGGCCCTCAAAGGAAAATGACCGCATATGTATGTTAAAATCAGTATTCTGTACAGTATATACTGTGTTGTCCTTGGTGTAAGATATTCATTAGTAAGACTAGATAAAGACGTTTTTTACGGAATAAGCTGTACAATCGCAGTAATCATTTGATCCTTTTTAGACGATTTTCAGGCTAGGCTAATTCAGTGGAGCTTACATGACGGATGAACCAATAATGCTTTGCTACAGTGCATTTTATAGTATCTATTTAATTTTCATTGTTTATTAGTAGTTTTTTAAATAAATAAGAAGAATAAAACTATTTTGTGAGCACTTGACCGTACCCACATATCGCCTAAATTCTATATTCGCCCATCTGCACCATTATAACAAAATGTGATTGTGGGATTGTATTAACCCAGTCCGCAAGTTGTCACCCACCCCCGTATTGGGTGTTTTGGTGGTCTAAAGCTTGTTATGGTAGAGTGAGGTGGTGAGTGAGTTGTGCGTGAGTGAGTGAGTGAGTGAGTGATTAAATATTTAAAAATTAGCTAACTTATTTGTAATTCTTACTCAGACATATTTCCATAACTGGTAGAGGTGTAGGCCCAGGTGGGAACCAGCAGGTCGACTAACACTCCTATACCAGGCATAGGCAATGATTGACACCACTACTAAGAGAATCGTGGTCCAATTCAAGAGAGAGCCACACACTATCAAGTATTGCTCCTAACATCTTGGAGGATCAATCACTACAGTCACCGCAATTAGCTGTAAAAATCTCGCAGTTAAAAAGTGAAATTGACAATTACGCAAGGTGTTCTCGAACCACTAAGTCCCCTGCTTCGCTTGTGATCATCTCGATTGTAGTGAAGTCCCAATTAATTGGATATAACATATATGATATTCAACGATAAAAAAATATATTATGCAGGATTTCTTGGCAATAAAGTTACCAGCAACAATTACATGGAAGCAGCACGGTGATCTTAGCCGGATATTGGGACATTGGATATTGGATATTCAAAAAAATGTTGCATTCTCAAGAAACTGGGTGGCATTTGATGCCAAATATTGTTGAAGCATTTTTGAGGTCTCATAGGTCTCTACAGGTTCAATCATTACATAATTAGTTTATATCCATTTGATGCCAAAATATTTTTGGAGTCATTTTTGAGGTCATCAGAGGTCATCTAATCCCATGCGACTTTAAAGAATTTGCCCAGCCGTTTCGAAGATAGTACCCCACATCGTGCTCAATAATCAGAAAACACATGCAAATACATATCCAAATCCATGTTAAAAAACTGGAACCTATAACTAACTTTTTTTTTCTCATGTATTATCCAGTAATATAGTCTAATCCTCATGAGACGTTACATAAATTTGCCCATGCGTTGGAAGATTGGACCCCACATTGTGCTCAATAATCAAAGAAAACACATTCAATACATATCCAAATCCATGTTAAAAACTGGATCCTATAACTACTTTTTTTTTCTCATGAATGATCCCCATGAATATAGTCTAATCCTCATGAGACTTTATCAGAAATTTGCCCACGCCGCTTCGAAGATTGGACCCCCTCATCGTGCTCAATAACTCAGAGAAAACACATGCAAATACATATCCAAGGCCATGTTATAAAACTGGATCCATAACTAACTTCTCATTTCTCAGACATTGATCCCAAAGATAATGTCTATCCTCATGAGACTTTACCGAAATTTGCCTACGCCGTTTGGAAGATTGGACCCCACATTCGTGCTCATAATCAAAGAAACACAGCAAATACTACTATCCAAAGCCATGTTAAAAAAAACTGGAATCCTATTTAACTCACTTTTATTTTCTCATGGAAATTGAGTCCATGATATATTCTAATCTCATGAGACTTTACAGAAGGCCCACGCTCGTTTCGAAGATTGGACCCCTAATCGTGTCAATCTCAGAGAAAAACACATACACAAATACATATCCAAAAGCCGTGTTAAAAAACGGGATCTATAACTAAATTCTAGTTCTCATGAAAATTGATCCCAAAGATATGTATAATCCTCATGAGGGGACGTTACAGGAATTTGCCACGCCGTTGGAAGATTGGACCCCAAATCGTGCTCAATAATCAAAGAAAAACACATGCAAAAAAAATATCCAAAGCCTGTTAAAAAACTGGATCTATAACTAACTTTTATTTCTCATGAAATTGATCCCAGGATATAGTCTAATCCTCATGAGACTTTACAGAATGTGCCCACGCCCTTTCGAAGATTGGACCCCACATCGTGCTCAAGAATAAAAGAAAACACATGCAAATACATATCCAAAGCTATGTTAAAAAAGGATCCTATATAAACTTTATTGTCTCATGAAATTGATCCCAAGGAGATAGTCTAATCCTATGAGACTTTACAGAAATTTGCCACGCCGTTGGAAGATTGGACCCCACATCGTGATCAATAATCAAAGAAAACACATGAAATCCATATCCAAAGCCCTCCATGGTAAAAAACTGGATCCTATACCTAACTTTATTTTCTCATGAAAATTGATCCCAAGGATATGTCTACTCCTCATGAGACTTTACAGAAATTGGCCCACGCCGTTTCGAAAAATGGACCCCCTCATCGGGCTCAATACTCAGAGAAAACACATGCAAATTTCATATCAAAATGCCATGTTAATTTTTAAAAACTGGATCCTATGAACAATTTTTTTTCTCATGAAATTGATCCCCAGAATATAGTCTAATCAAATGCGACTTAAAGAAAATTTGCCACGCCGTTTCGAATATTGGACCCCACATCGTGCTCATAATCAAAGAAAGAAAACACAGGCAAATACAATATCCAAGCCATGTTAAAAATGGAGCCATAAACTAACTTTATTTTCTCATGAAATTGATCCCAAGATATAGTCTAATCATCATGAGACTTTACAGAAATTTGCCCAACTCGTTTCGAAGATTGGACCCCACATCGTGCTCAATAATCAAAGGAAACACCCACATGCAAATACATATCCAAAGCCATGTTAAAAAACTGGATCCTTATACTACTTTTATTTCTCATGAAATTGATCCCAAGTATATAGTCTAATCCTCATGAGACTTTACAGAAATTGGCCCACGCGTTTCGAAGATTGGACCCCGCATCGTGCTCAATACTCAGAGAAAAAAAACACATTACAAATTCATATCAAATTCCATGTTAAAAAACTGTCCATAACTAACTTCTATTTTCTCCATGAAATTGATCCAAGGATATAGTCTAATCCTCATGAGACTTAACAGAAAAGAAATTTGCCCACGCCGTTTGAAGATTGGACCCCCCATCGTGCTGCTCCCAAAAATTTTAATCAAGAAAACACATGCAAAGAATAATAATAAAATAATATAATACCAGAGTTTATATAGCGCCTTGTGCTATTGGCCTCTAAGCGGTTTTACAAATGGCCGCTGATCACTGTGGGCCCAACCATACCATAAACCATTTAGATCATCAAGGGATGCAGCAGATCGGATCAGCGCTTTCCCTTATCAGCAAACATACATCGGAAGATACCATCCAGCCGGGCTCCGCCTTCCCCAAATATCGCATGGGGAAACGAGAAACTAAGCGGTTAATTTCGTGTCCAGGGGGGAAATTAACAAGAATCTGAATCTCACAGGGCTCGAACGGCACTCCTATCCGCATGGATGAGCATACACTGGGTCGAGCGCTTACCTGATCTGAGCGATCTTGTCCGAAAGCCATGTTAAAAAACTGGATCTAAACTAACTTTTATTTTTAATGTAATTGATCCCAAGGATATAGATAATCCTCATGAGACTTTACAGACAGAAATTGCCCCCATCCGTTGGAGATTGACCCCACATCGTTGCTCAAGAATCAAAGACAACACATGCAAAAATATCCAAAACCTGTTAAAAAACTGGATCCTATAATAACTTTATTTTCTCATGTACTGATCCCAGGATATAGTCAATCCTCATCAGACTTTTACAGAAATTTGCCCCATGCCAGTGAAGATTGGACCCCACATCGTGCTTAATAATCAAAGAAAACACTTGCAAATACATATCCAAAGCCATGTTAAAAAACTGGATCAGCTTACTAACTTTTATTTTCTCTGAACTTGATCACAAGGATATAGTCTAATCCTCATGAGACTTAACAGAAATTTGCCCCGCCGTTTCGAAGATTGGGACCCCTTATCGTGTGCTCAATACTCAGAGAAAACACATGCAAATTCATCTCAAATGCCAGGTAAAAAAACTGGATCCTAGAACTATTTTTATTTTTCTTCAATGATACAAGATTATAGTCTAATCCACATGCGACTTTAAAGAAAGTTTTGCCCACGCCGTTTTAGAAGATAGACCCAACATCGTGCTCAAGAATCAAAAGAAGAAAACCACATGCAATCCCAGATCCAAAGCCATGTTAAAAACTTGGATCCTATAACTAAACTTTTATTGTCTTCAACAATGATCCCAAGGATAAGTCTATCCTCATGAAACTTACAGAAATTTGCCCACGCCGTTGGAAGATTGGACCCCAAATCGTGCTCAATACTCAAAAAAAACCACAGGCAAATACATATCCAAAGCCATGTTTAAAAAACGGGATCCTATAACAACTTTTATTTTCTCATGAAATTCGATCCCAAGGATATAGTCTATTCCACATGAGACTTTTTTAAAGGAAATTTGGCACCCACGCCCTTTCGAAGAATGGACCCCACATCGTGCTCAATACTCAGAGAAAAAACACATTTGGTTTTTGTCAGATATTATGTATAGTTTATCAAATGCCATGCTAAAAAAAGGATCCTATGATAATTTTAATGTTCTTCTCATGAAATTGATCCCAGTATAGTCTTAATCCCACATGAGACTTTACCGAAATTTGCCCACGCCGTTTCGAGAGTTGGACCCCACATTCGGCTCAAATAATCGAAAGAAAACACATGCAAAGAATATCCAAAGCCATGTTTAAAAACTGGATCCTATAAATAACTTTTATTTTCTCATGAAATTGGATCCCAAGAATATGTCAAATCCACATGAGACTTTACAGAATTTGCCACGCGCGTTTCGAAGATTGGACCCCACATCGTGCTCAATAATCAAAAGAAAAACAAATGCACATACATATTCCAAAAGCCTGTTAAAAAACTGGATCCAATAATACTGTTATTTCTCATGAAATTGATCCCAGGATATAGTCTAATCCTCATGAGACTTTACAGAAATTTGACCACGCCGTCGTTTCGAAGATTGGACCCGTCATCGTGCTCAATACTCAGAGAAAACACATGCAAAGTTCATATCACATTCCATGTTTAAAAAAACTGGATCCTATAACCTATATGTTTATTTTCTCATGAAATTGATTCCAAGACATAGTCTAATCCACATGAGACTTTAAAGAAATTTGCCCAAGCCGGTTCGAAGATTGGACCCCATCATGTGCTGTTCATTAATCAAAGAAATTGACCAAGGTCGCGAGTTTCAAAATGCAGCTGCCCGTCTGTCCTTAAAATCCGTCTACGAGACCAATCAACCTGCTCTCTACCAACTGCATTGGCTTCCAATTTAAACGAGGGAGTTTTAAGAGTCTACTTACTTATAGGGCCATCCACTGCATGTCACCTGCCTATATCTCTTAGCTCATACAGCTTGTATTCACCACCGGGAACCTTGAGATCATCTTCTGCTCCCAGTGAGTAAATCATCAACTCTCACCAAAGTTCTATGGTGATAGCTCTTTTGCGTACGCAGCAAGCACATTTGTGGAATAAATTAATAAACTCCCTAACAGTATCCCCTTAGCTCAGCAGCAACTATTTTCAACGTCACGGCTGAAGACATTCCTATTACACAACATTTTGGCTCCTGATATGTATCAGGTTTCTGATGCAGGTCAATCACCATGATCACTAATTATAATTCTGAATTTTTGTTTCCTTTTTTCTTATTCTTACCTTATCCAATTCCGGTTGCCTAGGATAGTGTTTTACAGTTAGGTAGGGTTAGAGGCATCTGATCAGGAAAGATCAAGGACTTAACGAGTTCGCTGTGGGGTACATACCCACAGATCCTCACAGATGACGATTCAGGGGTATCCCCGCTGTTCTTAGAATGGGAGGCAACTGGGTTGTTTTCTCTTATATCTGTTGGTCACAATATATAATGTTGAAATTTCTGACTTAAATTTGAAAAGTTATTTTGAATTGTGTATAATTGATGGATATCTTGTTGTGTTAACATTAGAATTTTATCTATTTTGTATTTGTCGGATAAATTTTTAATAATTGCTCCATTCTATGTATAGCGCCTAGAGGCCTCTGCATTAGGCGGCGCTATATCAAAGACTGGTATTATTAGTATTATTATAGAACAAACAGGCAAATACTATCCAAAGCCATGTTAACAAACTGGATCCTAGAAACTAACTTTTAATGTTCTCATGAAA